>JAVVLW010002031.1:0-11000 GCA_034401795.1 Chaetoderma sp. LZ-2023a
TGTACACAAACTTTGAACTCCATTATAACTCCCAGCAGCCATCTTGAAAATCATGTCCTGTGTGATATCTCTGTAAACATGTATGTGATTGACTGTCTGTAAACATGTCTGATTGATTGTCTCTGTAAACATATGTCTGATTGATTGTCTCTGTAAACATGTGTCCGATTGACTGTCTCTGTAAACATGTGTCTGATTGATTGTCTCTGTAAACATGTGTCTGATTGACTGTCTCTGTAAACATGTGTCTGATTGATTGTCTCTGTAAACATATGTCTGATTGATTGTCTCTGTAAACATGTGTCCGATTGATTGTCTCTGTAACCATGTGTCTGATTGATTGTCTTTGTAAACATGTGTCTTATTAACTGTCTCCATAAACATGTGTCTGATTGATTGCCTCTGTAAACATGTGTCTGATTGACTGTCTCTGTAAACATGTCTTATTAACTGTCTCCATAAGCATGTGTCTGATTGATTGTCTCTGTAAAAATGTGTCTGATTGACTGTCTCTAACGATATATCTGATTGAATGTCTACATTATGTCTGGATTGTCTATAGTATGTCTGTGACAGGTCTGAAATCATATTACGTGTTCTGATGCTTAGTCTGTATGTGCTGATTGGTATATTATACCAGCCTCTGCAGTGGTATTAATAAATGTTCATCTGTAGGCCAAGGGCAGACTATTTTTCAAATTTTTACACTGGACCGACTTGCTCGGTTATCAAGCCAGTAATTCTAGTGGTCAAATTTCAGAAATAGTCTTGGCTTACAAATGGGCATTCACTAAGCAAATATTGAAATTTTCTTGACAAATCCTGACCATTAAAGGGTTAGTATCAACTATCAACTTAGTAAATTGACTAATTGACAGACCAATTTATACGGAATCGCAACTAAAGTACATTATGCGATTTGCTAGAGCTACATTTCCATACATAAGGATCAATGTATGGCTAGATGTAGACAGTATTCTTCTGAGTGTAAAAGTAGATGTGATATTTTGTTGTTTGTTCTTTGTGTAAAAGCTCTGTGCAATGTTCTCTCTTACAGACACAATGATCGATCTTTCACCATCAAACTGCATGCTTCTGTAAGTACTCACTCAGCGCTTGATGCTCATTGTTCATGAGAGATATGGGTCAGTAAGTACAGTCAAATCTAATCATCTTTAACCCTTTAATGGTCAAGCCAGCCACGACTCACCTCTGCAGTTGTCTTGAGGAATATCCAATTGCAAGCAAAGAAAATATAATTCTTTTTAAATTTACCACTGAAATGACTGCATGGGCTCGATAATTGTTGTAACAATTGTTCCAGTGGTAAATTTTCAATATTTATCTTCTTGGCATGCAAATAGACATTCAGTAAGCAAAAGAGTTTGATTTTGTTGACCAAATGTACCCATCAAAGGTTAATACTGTAATGTTAAAAAATGTTCAAGCAAAATGATACTTTGATAAGTGAAAATCCATTTGCAGACCAAGAGAAGACCTTTGTCAAATTTATCACTGGAATTACTGCTTGGTCATCAGCAAACCATTCCAGTGATAGCGTTTCAAAAACAGTTCGCTTGGCCTACAAATGGACATTCCTTCAGCCATTGCATATGCGGATTCTGGCTGGCCAAACCGTTAAAGTGTTGAAATCCAATAAGGCTGCAAAATGAAAAAAGCTGGGCTTGAATCATACAAGTTGTATGCCAAACAGAACAATGTTAGTTATATTATGGGATCAGCACATCACTATAGGAGCCTATGAAAGCTACTCACTTTTGATGATACCTTTGAAAAAGGTCCTGGATAGAACATGGTAGAATCCACCAATCATCAAGATTTATTGCGAGTGTTTCAAAGATTGCGATTTGTAAATATTGAATCACTTAAACTGTAAGTACATCAATTCATTGATATAATTGCATATTACAAGAAACTGTAAAAGAAAATCTAATCTGAAGTATGGCATAAGAAACACAAATGTTATCATCGTGCTGAAATAAATTGACTATATGTAAGCCCTGTCACATGCCATAAAATGCTGTAGCTGTATCTGATAATGGACAGGATTGTAAATGCAGGAAGATGATACTTCCTCATACTATCTATAAGAAAGCTAAAATCCGTTCAAAGTCTGAGGATGGAGCAGCATGGAAGGAGAAATATGAAGAAATAAATACTGTTCACAGTCACCCCCTGCAAGACTTCATGTATAAATACTGTTCACAGTTGTAGACTGCAAGACTTCATGTATAAATACTGTTCACAGTTGTGGACTGCAAGACTTCATGTATAAATACTGTTCACAGTCACTGACTGCAAGATTTTATGTATAAATACTGTTCACAGTCACTGCCTGCAAGACTTCATGTGTAAATACTGTTCACAGTCACTGCCTGCAAGACTTCATGTATAAATACTGTTCACAGTCACTGCCTGCAAGACTTCATGTATAAATACTGTTCACAGTCACTGCCTGCAAGACTTCATGTATAAATACTGTTCACAGTCACTGCCTGCAAGACTTCATGTATAAATACTGTTCACAGTCACTGCCTGCAAGACTTCATGTATAAATACTGTTCACAGTCACTGCCTGCAAGACTTCATGTATAAATACTGTTCACAGTCACTGCCTGCAAGACTTCATGTATAAATACTGTTCACAGTCACTGCCTGCAAGACTTCATGTACTGTTTCCATGCATTGTCATTAACACTTTTCATAAAAAGTCTAGGATTGAAAGCATTTTCTGTTGAATATTTGTGTAATAATATGACTGGAAGCAGTTACACAGCAATTGCTGGTCAACTGCTTCCAGTCATATTAATCTCAAAATATTCAACAACTTTCCTGTAAGTTGGCCTTGTAGTTAAAATACAGGGGCTTTACGGATAAAAGGGTTAATGGAGGGATAAAAGAGATTTGATCTGATTTGGCTTCTTATATTAAATGTTTTGTTGTATCCACCATTGCTACCAATCAAGGACAGACCTACATGTGTACCCAATCACCAATAGTTTTTGAGAACAATTCTCATGATTGGCTAATAAAATCCCAAAATAGGCTAATTTACTGGCTCAGAGAGTAGACAGGAAAAGTAATCTCATGTAACTACAGGTAAGCCGTTGAATATTTCAAAATTAATTTGGCCGGAATCTGTTGCTGCCATAGGCATGAAATGAATTGTATGCCATCTATGTACTTTAATCTATCAGTATGCATTCAGCCAATAAAATACCGATTTATATGTTAATTTACTGACTAAGTCTAAGAGTAAATGTTTGGCTAATAAAATCGCTAAATAGGCTAATTTATGGGTTAATGATTTCAGATGGGTAGGTCTGTCCATAGTACCCATGCACTATAGACTAAAATAATTAGATAAAGCATCATTAAATAAAGGAAGTCTCATCAGAGATTGCAAACCCTGCATGCCAACATATATTGTGTCACTTATCTGTATCCATTCTCTTCACTTTTATGTAAATATTGCGAACACACAGATATGTTCACCACTCAACTCCGTTTCTCGTCCTACCACACCTTGCCACCAAAAATGGTTGGACTGTGTACTACAAATATATTTATAGATGAACACACACGCACGCACACACCCATAGATGCACGCACACACAGTCAATTATAATACCCCGCCCCATGATAACAGGACATATGTATACATGGTTTCTTATATGCATCATTTGACATGTATACGCGCATGAAATATTATGGGGTGTGCTTAAAAGTTAGCTCTACCAGTCTCTTGGAGTCTGGACATACAGAATGAAACTGGTAACTTGACTGTGACAGCCATGTGTGAGCTGTGTTGTCAATATATCTGACTATTTCTCCATGCGTCCCAAAGACAGATCATCAAAAATGTGAAAATTGGATAGATTTTCCCGTTGTAAATCTTGGAAGCTTAAGACCATCACCTTGTTATATTATTATATTAGTGGGGTTATTACTTTGGGCCACCTGAATATTTGTTATGCTGTAATAAACCATCACTTATTATTTCCCCTAGACAGAATTGTCGAGTGAGCTTATGCCATGGCAACTGTTCATCATCCGTCCATCCTTTGTCCTGCATTCTTCCATCAACTCTTTCTTTAAATGACTTCTCAAGAACAAGAAAATTTGGCAAAACGCATCCTTAGGGCATAGAGATCCAAGTTTGTTCAAACGAAGCTGATTGTCGATTTGAGCCACTGACATCTCTGTCTGTCTGTCTGTCTCCATCGACTTTTCCTTTAAACAACTGAAGAACAACTGCGCCAATATCAATTATATTTGGTAGGAAGCATCCTTAGGACATAGAGATCCCAGTTTGTTCACTTGGAGCGGATCAGCCGATTTGGCCAGCAGCCATCTTGGATTTTGCTCTATTGTTAGAAATGTCTTTAAAAATCTTCTCCGAAACCGCTGAAGGGATTGGGCAGAAATTTGTGAAATATGATATGGGGCTGAGAGCCATTCAAGTTTGTTCAAGAGAAGTAGGTACATGTTAAAAACCTGGCTGGCATCGACCAATCAGATTTCAGCATGGTGGCCATATTGGATTTCTCTTTTGATGGAGTTTGAAGATGAAATTAGTTTTCTTTAGGTTTTGGTACATGCTGATTACAAATTAGCCACTTTCGAAACTCGGATACATAGGTTGACGGCCATCTTAGATTATTTTCCGGTCATAAATCCCCATAATACAGCAATGGAAATAGCTGATCCATATTGTTCGAGGAATCTTGATGGACCAAATGCTTCAGCAACCATTTTATATTAACTAGGTTTCACGCAAATGACTGAGTTGCAGAAGGGATCAGGCCAAAATTTGTGAATATGATTAGACAAGAAGCACCATTCAAGTTTGTTCAATAGAAGTTAGTGGATTAAAAAACACGGTAGCCGTCGACCAATCAGAATTAAGCATTTCTTTAGTGGATTTTTAAGCATTTTTAGCTCACATAGTAAAGCAATGGGGAATATAAAATATCTTCTCAAGAACCAGTGAACCGATTTTAACCAAATTCGGTAGGATGCATCCTTGTTCTTGTTGCGATTCTGGCGAAAACCTTAAACTTAAAGGCAATGATTTTTCTAGCTGAAATGCCTATGTTCAGCGCATATGTGTGTGTGTGTCTGTCTGTCTGTGTCGAGAGGCGTCTCTAAAAAAACTGATCCAATTTGGCTCAAATTTTGTCACATGCAAGAACCTTACCGTAAACTAGGTTTTGCAGACTGTGTGTGATCCGGATTTATAAACCTGAATCTGCATTGGATCAAATTCTGGATCAATAGATTTCCCACAGGTTCGATTTTGCTCAAATCTTTGCACAGGAAAGTGTGTAACCATACACCAGGATTCTATAACATTAGGCAGGATCCAAAATGAATCTTGAAAATTACAATCACAAATATCTGGAAATTCTAAAGGCTTTACAGTGTGACAAAAATGGGAGTGTGAGGGTATGCAATCCCTGCACTTGTTAGTTGTGGATTTACTCATTTAATGCAAGATATCACTTCTCTGATTGCCCTACATTCACAATTTTCTCTGGGAATGATGGCCGAACAATAAACAGTGACTGGTGAAAGACCTCTCAGACATGTCGGACAAATACCTCCTGATTCATGTGCTTCAGTAGCAGAGTCAATGAGACAGTGCTAACATAGTCACTGGGAGAAGAGAGACTATAAATTTTGGTAGATGTCTCTCTCGAGATATAAACCTAAAATGTGAGATGATACGTTGAGCTAAGCAAAAAATGTTCATACCAAGGTCACATTATTTACTAAACAGCCGAGAATGGGTTCATATTATTTCGTATTTGCGTGAAATTTGATAAGAGACTCAAGGTATTGCGTCGCTGATGAAATGCTGAATCATTGACGACATTAAGGAAACGCAGTCATGAAGATTTACGTTATCCTGCAGTACCTCATAACGAGAAGTGACTCAAGTGAATATTGAGCAACTGACAAAATGCTGAATCATTGACGACATTAAGGAAACGCAGTCACGAAGATTTGCGTTATCTTGCAGTACCTCATAAAGATTAGGGACTCGAGTAAATAAGGCACTGACGAAATGCTGACTCATTGAATGAAGCATAAGGTCATGTCCCCTTACCATTCTCATTGCCTTTCAGGCCTTGCCAAGATAGGCGAGTGATCGCTCCCGTTCACCTTCACACACACACACACACACACACACACACACACACACACACACACACACACACACACACACACACCTAGCAACATTTTAGATGAGCTGTTTGTCACTGGCCTGAAATTACCATGGGCATAGTGAGCAGTCAAACTTGCCAAAAATTTGCTAAACCCTCAAATTTGTTCAAGAAAATTTCAATTTTCTCATAGAAAATGTCCATTTGCAGACCAAGAAAAGACGATTTTTGAAAATTTACCAATGGAATGACTCAGGGTCAGTTGTCGAGCCAGTCATTCCAGCGGTAAATTTTCAAAAATAGTCTTCTTTTGGTCTGCAATTCGACATTTCTTAAGACCACTGCAGAAGCCGTTTTTGTCTGATATGAGCATTAAAGGATTAAGTATAGAGAAATCTCATATAATCACTTGCCTGTCCAATTTCTGGAGAGCGATTTGTAGCTCATCTGCGTGTTTCAAACAATAAGAAATTCTTTATTTCACAATAAGGCAGCGTATGTCCATGTTTTGTCTCAGTAGGGTGAAGCAATGCCATGATTCAAACAGTGGAGCTAAACTGAAAACCTAATGTGTGTAAAAAGAGTACCTATTATAAGCAAGGTCTCAATAACATCTTTGAGCTCTGTACCATTGTGCTGTATCTGTTTGATATACATGTGGGTAAGCATGTGTCTATATTTAGTCACAATAGGGTTAACCAACACTGAGGTATAAGCTAATATGTCGAGCTATTAAACCAAAAATGGAAACATCACTGGCGGCAAGACAAATAAACAATTAAATTGAACTGATTTCATTGGCAAAAATTTGAATTTTTGTCATTCAAAATGATTTTGTGGGTGGTCGTGTGTATTATGTATACTCAGAGATGGTAGCTGTCCATTGAAACAATAAAGCTAATGCCGACCTGGAATGTGATGTGATGCCTAAGTTATGCAAAACAGTTTTCCCAGTCACCTTGAATTATATTGATAAAAGTCATAAAAATTGCTTGTTTCAAACATTAGCTTTATTCGGAGGATTTATTTTGAATGTAACATTCATCATGACTTTTATAGCAAACCTTTGGACAATCAATTTACCAGTTGATGGAGATACGTTTTGTGATGCATTCACTGATGCATTACAAAATATGCTTTAGTCGTATCTTGATGCATAATACAACAATGGCATTGGAATCTCTACCATTGAAAGGCAAAATAGATTACAGATGATTGAGGCATTAGTCGAATTGGACTGAGTCATATTTGTGATGTGTTTGTGACTGCCCTCTTATTGCTTGACAATGGATGAATCCAGTTTTAGCTATGCCCGCCCATCTCTGGCTAAACTCCATTCATTCTTTGCCCGTGTTGGTATCAATTGATCGCTGCACTCCCTGAATCTCAATTTCCAGAAAACTGTACAGGTATGCTCACTTATTGTTGAATATTTTGAAAGTAATTTAACTGGGTGCTGTTGTTGCCATAGTACTGTTGTTGCCTATGGCAACAACAGCGCCCAACCAAATTAGTTTCAAAATGTTCAACAGAATGTTTATTAAATATTATTTAAGACATACAATTTGTATAACTTAGCAGACTATTAAGCATTTATGACTGACTAAATCATGTCATTCATGACGTAATTGATTATGATGTCAGCCTACATGTGACGTAGTTGATTATGACATCATATGATTGATAGAGACTGGATTCCTCTATTATGTCCAGGAAGCCGGTTGTTATTACACCACAAAAACATCCATTACCGTTCAATCCCTACTTGCTAAATCAATTATCTGCATTTAGCTATCAGAATAAGATTTTTATGCTTGCATACACACCTCCCCATGCCTATTCCTATTAATATGGACCCTCAACCAGGCTACTGGTTAAGTCCATTTCTAGCATACTGACAGATATAGACTGGCACCAGTTTATATTCACCCCATAGTGACGCCTGTCACTAAGCACGCTTGCACATGCGCACTGGAGCCCAAATAGGAAACAGATTCACTTTTCAATTGTTCTGCTTGCAGAATAACTGCTAAAATATTCTACAAGAGTTTTTTGTGCTTTGCGTTGTGTCAGTTACACTTATTGTTTTTCATATTACTAAGGAATATGCATACTATGAAGTCAATCCTCCCTAAGTTACGGTTAGGAAGTATATTCGTGGTTATATTGTATTTTATAACTATGTATATATTGTTACCGGTTTTCGTGAAAGATGGTTCTCGTTTCGTGGTAACTTAGTTACAATGCATATATCATCATCATCATATTAATTCTCTAGCATTCAACCAAGAGCCCTTATCAATTTACTTCTAGTGCAGTATAAGGATTATCATTTATCCCTATGCAAGTTTGTTTTCTGGTCGGTAGGGATTTTGATTTCTAATTTGAACTTTAGAAGTGCGTTTTATGTTTATGGTCTCCTTTTTATGATTTTCTAAGCGGTATGCTTCATTGTTACACTTTTTTCGTTTTTAGGAGTCCGGTAAATCGTCAGATAAGATGAAGTGCATGTCTGCTAAATGTGATCGCCTTCGCCTTTTGGTGGACATGTCTGTGTGAAATGTACTTCTTGCACCCCCCACAACGATGTGTGGGATTTGTAAAGGGTGGCCGGTCTCGGTTTCAAAGGCAATTTTTAAGGAATTGCCATCTAAACAACCGCTGCCCTCTGGTCGTCCTTCCCCTACCTCCGTTGCTAGTAAGGCGAAAGCTGTGTCTTTTGCGAAAACTAATGTATCTATACTGGTAGCAACGGAGGGGGAGCCTCTTGGGCGAATTCAGATGCCATCTTAGTGTTATTTGCGAGATTTGAGTCCTTCGCGTCTGTACTAACCAAATCACTGGACGAAAGGATATCTTCTGCCATGAAGGAGGCAAAGAAACAGGATGTTTCTTCCGGTTCCGACGATAGCCCGAGGGCTAGCGGGCGTTCCCGCAAATGGGGGAAACCGATCCCTCTAACCTCTATGCAGGTTACCAAGTCTCCTAAGCAGAAGTCTAGAGCGACTAAGCTCTCGAAGGTGGGCTCGTGTAGTTCACCGGGTCAAACCCACATTAGACTTGAGGGTGAAGGGCATAACCCTCAAGCAGTGGTGGAGGAGGCGGAAGTTGACGTCCATAAGCCTGGTGCTTATGCTACTGCCAATTTTTTCAGTCATACCGGTCATCAAGGTTCTTCGTAGATCGCCTATAGCTAAGAGTTTGATTTCTAGTCTTGCTAGTTCTTCCGGTTCCGTTGTGGTGGACTCGGGTCCTCTGGACTCGGGTTTACTTCCGTTTTCTGGTGCTTCTTCCGTTCCGTCCGTTTTCTGTTTTAACTTCTGGTTTAGCAAGACATCTGGATCTTCAAGATCCGGTTCTTTCTTCTTTTGCGTCTGTTTCTGGTAGGACTTCCGGTTTTGTAGGAAATCCAGGTCTTCAAGATCCGGTTATTTCTTCCGTTCCGACCGTTTCTCGTATGACTTCCGTTTTTGTAGGACATCCGGGTCTTCAAGATCCGGTTCCTAGTTCCGTTTCCGGTTTCAGCAGCGCTTCCGGTTATACCAGATATCCGGGGTCTGAGGACTCCTACTATTTTTCGACTTCCGGTAGAAGCGCTTCCGTTTCCGGTTTGGATTCTTGTCTGTACACTTCGGTTTCCGGTTCTAGAGGTGTACTTCCGGGTCGTGCAGATCCGGATAGACTTCCGTCTTCCGCTTCCGGTTGGGAGGTAACTTCCGGGATAGCGAGAGATCATAAACGCTTAGTGTTTTTTACCAGAGCATCATCTTACGCTGCCATTTTCAGTTTCATAGTTAGATTCTGAGAAATTTTCAGAGGATTAGCGTAAGGTTTGTGATGATAGGAGTTTTGTAGATTCTGGTTCTGAAATATCTCAACGGGTGTTTTCTCAGGATTCTGTAGCTTCCAATTATGATTCTTTTCTTCCTTCTCAGTTAGTTGATGTTGATTTATCTTCCCCGTCTTCTTCTTCTCCTTCCTTTCGTGACGCCGTTTTGAATTCATCTTCTAGGTCTTCTTCTTTCTCCTCTTCTCACCCTCCAGGTTTTAATCCTATTTCTTCTCTTTCTGCTAAGGATTTCTCATCTGCTCTCTTTCAATCTTCTCTTCCTCCTCCTCCGGGGTTCTCCCGGCTTCCTTCTCTTTCCTCTCAGGGTCCGTTAGATGATTCTTCTTCTTCATCTTCTCATTCAATCGTTTCTCTTCCTCCTTCCTCCTCTTCTTCTTCTCCTTTTGATCATCTTGATCCGATTGTTTCCGTTGTCCTTTCCCCTGAGCTATAATTTCCAATTGTTGATTCAGGTTTAGATTTTTCCTTGTTCTCTGTGGTTAGGGATTCTTCTTTAGATCGTTCGTTTGTTTCTGCTAGTTTTTCTATTCTTTCGAGGTTTTCTGCCAGTTCTCTGGTTCTTCCTTCCTTGTCCTCTAGTCAGGTTCAGGGTAGGGATTACTTTTCCTCCTCTCAAGTTTCTTCCTTTCCTGAGTCTGCTAGAAGGCCCTCTTCTCCTGTTTCCTCTAGGGCAGGTGAATCTTTAGTTTCAGGTGATTCCTCTCTTCTCATCTCTTCTTCTTCTCCTCCTCTTCCGTCAGCTCCCAAGTCGGTCAGGGCCAGGGATCTGAAGAGGTTTTGTCCGGTTAGAGCCTCTTCAGAAGACTGGTCCATGGCTCACAGGTGGATCGCATCTACTCTTTCTCTTCCTCTTAAGGAGGAATTTGCTATGGATCCTCAATCTTTCGGATCCGCTCTCTCTACATCTGATTCTTCCCTACTTCCTCTCCTCAGGTGCTGCCTATTGATAACTTAGTAGT
>JAVVLW010002033.1:0-31000 GCA_034401795.1 Chaetoderma sp. LZ-2023a
CAATACACTGACAACAAATTTATCCGGTCTGACATTAACATGACAACAAAGACTTTGTTTTAGCTATAGCTGACAATAAGCTGGCATGAAAAATCTTAACTGGCAATAGACTGGCAAGAAAGGACTTGGGAACCTTTATAAAGAATATGACTGACAGCTGACAAACAGCAAGAAAGGAGACTGGCAAGAGCGGACATAGTAAAATAAATCTGACAATAGACTGGCAACAAAGGACTTAACAATTTTCCTATCAGAGAACATGTCTCACAATAGACTGGTAAGATGTGAAATAAAAATAATATTTAAGTTGATATTTTTACCTATGCCTAGGAATATAACTTACAACTTTATAGCAATGATTTTAAAGCTGGATCTGTGTCTCATTCTTTTGATAATACCAAAATGTTAGATTTGTGCGACTATTTGTTCTCACACACATACCGCAGTTGTGTAATTAGCTTTTTGGCATTATTTGTATTAATCAATACTCTGATAAAGAGGTCCTCCTCCATGTGGGTAAATCTACATGCTAAAATAAGAAGAAGTTATCTCCCTTCTTCCTTTCTTGGTAGAAAGTATATTTATAATCATGTTTATTTAATTATAATCATGTCATGTAACCCAAGAATGGCACAATCATTATCAGTTTGCTATGTAGAAATATAAATTGTAAGGCTAACACAGATATTTTGTGGTGTTGGTCTTGTGGTACCTGTCTTCGTAATTTATTAAACTGTATAATTGAAGTGACTGAGCTATTTGAATGTTTAGTTTAATGTTTGTTTCTACTCTAGTGCCCAATACATATGTACTGAATATTAAAATGATGCTTTTTCTTGTAGTTTTAAAGCATTTCAGGTGCCATATCCATGTCTTGATACCTTCCTTGTCCTACAGTAATATTCATGAGCAGTTCCCGCCATTTTTTGTCAGCCTGTTGGCAGTTTATTGCCAGTGTGTTGGTAGTCTATTACCAGGTTAAAGTAGCAAGAAACAATAATACAGCTGATAATAGATTTGTAATAAGCAGCTGACAACAGACTGGTAAGAAACTAATTTGTTGGTAACAACAGGATGACAATAATCTGACAACAGACTGGCATGCAAATGACAATACACTGGTAAGAAGCTGGTATCGCCTGACAATAATTTGACAATAGACTGGTAATAAAACATAAAACTGGTTGTAGATTATTGCCAGTATATTGTCATGCTTATCGGCAGTATGTTGGCTGCTAACTGGCGAGAAAATATTTGTGACAAACTTCTAACAACACACTGACAATATAGCTTACACTGAAACCATTCCAAATCCCTCCTATTGTCAGATGTTCAGTGCATTGTCAGTGTATAACCAGTCTGTTGTCAGATGTTAAAATGTTACCAGTGTATTGTCAGTCTATTGTCAGCTCAATTTCTCAGCTCAATTTCTCCTATTAGATATATGTAAAACTTTGTAAATTTGTTATGTGTGTTCCCTTACTGAGTTTTATAAGCCATCATTACTAGTCTGTTCTTAGTCTATTACCAGCTTATTGTCAGTGGGTCGGAGTGCAGGATGACATCTGACAATAAATTGACAATACACTGGCAATCATCTGACAATTTATTGCCAGTTTATTACAATATCTGACAGTAGTATGACAATGGACATGTTTTACACTGGTTTCACACTAACAATATGCTGGTAATAGACTGACAATAGACTGGTAACAAAGGGAGCTAAAGCTCGTAACAGACGATCCAACATGTGTGATTATACATGTATAATAATACATGTGTATGTCATACATGTTCATCATACGTGCTCATACAGCATCGGACATCATTGGATGAATTGACCAACCAGTAATACCAACAACATGATTTAAATTCCGTTATTTGATTGACTGTTTCATCCAGCATGTTGTCCGCTGTCAGATGAAAGTTGAGCATTGTCCACCTTTTTTAGCTCACCTGGCCTGAAAGCCGAAACCACTTGGGGAATCGATTCAAAACTCGTGAAACATAATCTAGGGAAAGAGGTAAGCCAAGTTTGTTCAAGAAGACTTGATTGACCTAATGGTTCGGCGGCCATCTTGGATGACCTAGTTTTCCTGAAAGCGACCTCCAGAACTACTGAAAGAATCTGAGGCCGACATTTGGGAGATATGATTAGGGACTAAGGGCCATTAAAGTTTGTTCAAAATACTAAAGCAATGGGAAATTTAAAATGTCTTCTCAAGAACTACTAGTTTAGTTTAAGTCTACATGACAGATGAGTGTAATAACAAAGTACTGGGCGTGTCCGCCTATAGTGGGCGTGTTGGTCCAGGTAAAGGGTGTTCCCTAACCTGCTAGATTGATGCCTATAGGTTCCATCGTGTGGAGCTGGTGTATCCAATGGCATTCCTTTTGTCTCCTCCACGTTGTGGAGTTTTCATCATCGGGGTCTGATGAGAGAACCTGTATCATTCTGAACTGCATGTCTGTTCGTGAGTGTCCAGGTTTGCCTGGCGACTGGGGTGTCGTATCTCTCACTTTTGTGGAGGTTTGGTATAGATCTCAGGTGTTCCTGAATTCAGATCTTAAAGGTGCGCAGGGATTCTCCCACGTATTGTTTGTTGCATTTGCTACATGTTAGGCGGTAGACGATGTTTCTAGTTTGGCAGTTACCTATGATTTTGGCCTTGTAGGTTAGGCCCGTGTGGGAGCTTGAGAAGAATCTGTTTTTCTCCATCCTGTGGCAGGTGGCAGGTGGTACAGTTTTTGTTTTGCAGGCGATAAATGGGTTTCTGTGCGTTACAGGGGTGTGCTCTGTTGGGAGTTTGGCCCTGACAATCGTGTCCTTGATTGTTTTGTTCTTCCTGTATCCAAACAGCGGTGGTTCTGGAAATGCTAACCTGCATTTGTTGCTGGCTTCCAGAATTGGCCAGTACTTTTTTATGGTTTTCTAACAGTGCAGGCTGGTGTGCTGCAGTTTGCAGCAATCTTTGCTCTAAGTCGGCCATGAAGATGCATGCGAAGGTGCAGGCGGCCTTGCTTCCCATGGCGGTGCCTCCTATCTGTAGGTGACGTCCATATGCCAGAGAATGTTATTTTTGAAAATGTAATACTGGAATGACTGGCTTGGTTATCGAGCCAGTCATTCCAGTGGTAAATTTTCAAAAATATTCTTGTCTGCAAATAGACATTCCTCAAGACCACTGCATCAGATGGTTTTGGCCAGCTTGACCATTAAATGGTTAAAGTACAGTCAGCATACATTGTTCACCGCTGATTCATAAAGGAAATTCAGATACTCAGACCGATTACTCCGATAGGACATCAGAATGCCGAGAATATAATCGTATAACGGTGTCACATTGTACAAATTATCCGACTCGAGCGAGGGTAAAGGTGCGTGCATGTGTAGACAAGTAAACCAAGATGGCGTTTACTGATCAAGTGGGGAATTTAAAGACGTTAATGCGACAATTATTTTTCCTACAAACATATCGCCATTTTCATCCATTTTTAGCTCACCTGGCCTGAAATGCTAAGTGAGCTTATGGCATGGCGACCATCCGCCGTCCGTCTGTTTGTCTGTTGTATGTCCGTCAACTTTTGCTTTAAAAAGCCACTCCTCATTAACCGTTTGGAAGAGATTTTAGCCTAATTTGGCTGGAAGGATCCTATGGGGGTAGGCTTCAGAAAGTCGATACAGAATTTTGATTGGTCTATTTTTTGGGGGAAAATCTTAGATTTTATGAAAAATGTACTGGAAATTGTCAAAACGCTACTCCTCATTAACCGCATGGCTGATTTCAACCAGTATTTGGGCTGGAAGGACACTATGGGGGAAGGCGTTAAAACTTGTATACAGAATTTTGATTCATCAATTTTTTTTGGGGAAATTTACCAGAAGTTGTCAAAACACTATTTCTCATTAACCTCTTGCCAGATTTCAATTTAATTCAGCTGGAAGATAGAACTTCTACACAGAATTTTGATTGATCAATGTTTTTGTTGAAAATGTTATATTTAATGAAAAATTTACCGGAAATTGTCAGAATGCTACTCTTGATTAACCGCTTACTGGATTTCAACCCTAGTTGGCTGGACAGACCCTATTAGGGGGTAGACTCCATAACTTTGATTCCAAATTTTGATCGGTCGATTTTCTGGGTGAAAATCTTAGGTTTTATGAAAAATTTACCGGAAATTATCAAAACGCTTCTCCATAGCTGCTTGACAGATTTCAACAAAATTAGGCTAGAATGACCCTATCATGGTAGGCTCCAGAACCTCTATTCAGGATTTTGTTTGGTCAAGTTTTGTGGTGAAAATCATGGATTTTATGAAAAATTTATCAAAATTGTCAAAACGCATCTCTTCCTTAACCGCTTGGTGGATTGTATCCAAATTTGACTGGAAGTATTCTATAGTCAGAGGCTCTAGAACTTATATTCCGAATTTTTGTCGGTTGCTTCTTTGGGCGCCATCATGAATTTTTGACTGGCCAGGCATTACAATGGCAAATTCTCAAAAATAATCTCTTGTTCTGAAAATTGACATTTTCTGTGAGAAATATGTGCACATTGAATGATTAATACAAGTAGATTGTTGTGTTCCAATTAATCAATTTGATCGATGATTGATTGGTTTGCATGTCTAACCAACAGATCGAGCATGATGGGAGAAATCGATTCTGACTGCTTATAAAGTTACGATATTAAAACTGCAGATGATTCTTTTTCTTGTGCAATGCCATTTTAATTTAATTTTTACAGATCTACATAACATAGTATTACTCCGTATGAGTCCATACTCTAATACATTAACCCTCTCAACACTGGAACCACCATACCAATAGCCTGTTGAATATTTTAACTTATTTGACTGGAAGCTGTTCCAATCAAATTAGTTTTAAAATATTCAACAGATTATTTCTTAAAGGTTAAATATCCATGAACATGCAATAATTATTGCATTCAAAATTTTGGAATGGGTAATAATGAGAAAATGTTGTGATCGATCATTGGTTAGTATGTAAAACCAATCATCGATCACAAAACTAGTACCAATTCCCAACACTAGTAGATTGGTGAGTTGTGATAGGATCATAGGCTATAGGTATTGTGAGAATTTCAAAGCTATGGCATGATGACAGTTTCTTCAGGTGATGACGATCAGAGAGTTTGGCACACAAAGATATGCCATTAACCCTTTGCTTGTCAAGCCGCCCAAAACAGCCATCTGCAGTGGTCTTGGAAATTAATTGCCCATTAGGAGACCAAGAAAAATCTATTTTTGACAAATTATCACTGGAATGGCTGGCTCGGTTATTAAGTCAGCGATTCCAGTGCTCAATTTTCAAAAATAAAATTCTCTTAACCTGCAGATAGACATAGTCAGAATTTTTTATTTTCTTTAATTGGATTGTTAGCCTCAGCCTGTAAGGGAAAGAGGGTATTGCATTTGTGTTTCCGTGTTTGGCCGCATGTCCGTGTTTGTGCATGAGCGAGTGAGCTTTCACGCATGCATGCTTGTGTGTGTGGCCAGAGAAGTATCTCTAAAACCTTTATTCTGTCCTACATCTATCCATAATAGAAATACTACTACATACTGAAGACCTTTCCTTAACTCCCTCTGACCTCTTAAAGGATATAAACGGGAGCATATAAAAATGTCTTGGTTTATATTTTTAGTTTATTTTCTGCATATAATCATGGCATTAGAGTGGAATATAATAAGTCATAATTCAACCTTTAGCCTTCCATGTATTGAATGCTATGACAAATATCCTTATAGATCAATTATCATGTCACGCGAATCAGTACTGGAAGCTTTTCTTGTTTAATCCAATGTAACACTGACTAAGAGTGAGATAAGTGATAAGAAGTAATCTTCAACCCACCTCCTGGTGAGTGTGCCGCGGCCTTGCTGCTGAAAATGACCTCAGTATATATAGATGACATGTAGCGATGGACTTGCCATTCCACGAGGGGAATCGTAGTGTTAACCACAAGACAGAACTCGTCAGAAACAAAGATACCGGTACCTTTAAGCTCCTCTTCAACTTCAGCACATTACTGTGGATCTAGGCTGAAAGCTATTCATGCTTAATGCCATACTTGATTGAATTTGTGAATAAACTTTGAGATTTTATTGCATAACTTATCTTTGTGAAAGAGACTCCTTACAACACCAAGAACAATGTCTTTCATATGTGGAGTCGGTCTAGCTCTGTGGATCTCAGATGTGGTTACATTTCTATTTAATACGGTAACTATTAATCAGTTGTTCTGCTGTTCATGTCACGTTAGCTGATGAATGGATAAATATATATTGGAAACTCGTTAAAAGTAGTGATGTCTGTTGCGAGTACTCTATGCTTTTATTTAGGTATTATTAGACCTTTAAATTTAGATTCTGGGAATTCAGCTTTCAAAGTTTCAAATTGATTTTACCACACGTACAAAGTCACAGGGTGGAGCTTAGAGAGAAATAGGCGGATCTAGAGATGGATCTTTTACAATACGTCCTTCCTTTAGGATTTTCTTAAAATCGAGATTAGCGACATTCTTAGAAATATAAAAATGTATTCTCGTGAATATCATGAAAAATAATTTGACTTCAAGAAATTGCATTCAGATTATTTTCAAAATATTCATCAGCTTTTGTTTATGGAACATACAATGCCATTGCTTCATGTATAGTAAATTACACTAGTTGATTGAGCATATAACATGTAGCACTACATACAACCACTACACATGATGCAACTTATTTTCTGATGAAAATAGGACATTGTTCTATTGTTTTTCAGCCAACCTTTTCTTGCATTCATGTTGCAAGTCCAAACACAACTTGTTTTCCTGTACTTAGTGACTTGCAACATGTTACATGCAACTTGCCGCATTATGTATATATATATAGCAACATTTATTAAGTAAAAGCATATGGAATATTAAAACTGAGTTAGATATTGGATGTGACAGTGTGAGGGTTTTCAATCTCTGATTGCTTTTGTCTCATTTGTCCTTTCTTAACCCTTTAACCCTCGAATATGTTCAAGGAAATTTAAATTTTCTCAAAAAATCCCCATTTTGATACCAAGGGAAGAATGTTGTTGAAAATTTACCACTGGAATGACTGGCTTGGTTATTGAGCCAGCCATTCCAGTGCTAAATTTTCAAAAATTGACTTCTTTTGGTCGGCAAATGGACATTTTTCAAGATCAGTGCTGAAACCGTTTGTGGCCGATATGACTGTTAAAGGGTTAAGGCTTTAATGGTCAAGCTGACCAAAACCTGCCTTTGGAGTAGCCAATGAGAAGAAATGTCCATTTGCATGCCAAGAGAAGACTGTACAAATTTTAGCACTGGGATGTATGGATTAATAACCGAGGCAGTCATTTGGCCTGCAATATGGACATTCACTGAGCAACTGTCAATGTTATTGACAAATCCTGAATATTAGAGAGGTCAGTTAGCCTAATGAATTAATGCAGCCAGCACTGCTAGCGGCGCAATATTCACTCAGTTGTGGTGCAACAATTTCCAATATAGCTGGCCACACATTGAAAATGTATGATCAGGCCTTGATGCCCACTGTCAGAGAACAAGTATGAAGACATCATTTCATCTACATTGTGAACACATATTGCCAACATAGTAACTAGTATTAGTGCTGCCCATAGCACCTGGTAACTAGTATTAGTGCTGCCCATGGCACCTTTGAACATAGTAACTAGTCTTAGTGCTGCCCATGGCACCTTTGAACATAGTAACTAGTCTTAGTGCTGCCCATGGCACCTTTGAACATAGTAACTAGTATTAGTGCTGCCCATGGCACCTTTGAACATAGTAACTAGTCTTAGTGCTGCCCATGGCACCTTTGAACATAGTAACTAGTATTAGTGCTGCCCATGGCACCTTTGAATGTAGTAACTAGTATTAGTGCTGCCAATGGCACCTTTGATGCTGTGCATAAAGTTACATGTATGCTTCTTTCTTTACCTTGTGCGAAGAAAGTTTTTCATTTTTATTTTCAGTGTTTTAATAACAATGACAATACAGAAGACCTATTATTAGTAGTAAACGTGTTCAAAAATGTGTTACAGAGTCTCAGTATGTTGTTGTTTTTTTAAACTTAGAATTACAAAATATCTAGAGAAAAATTGTACGAGCTTAAAGATCTGGAACCAAACTGCAACTTGTATAGCAATTTTACAATTTAAAGGCAGGGTGCCCTTTTTAAAGCACAAAAGGGCAGAAAATCGAGGCTAGAAACAGAAGTTAAAAATATATACGTACACATTGTGGCCATGCATTTTAGGAGTATTTCTTCAAATGAGTTGCTTGATGTTTTTGGATTTCATGCAAACTTCGCTGGAATGACCCTCTGGCAGTCGACATCCAAAGTTAGTTATTTACTACCGGTATATTTCGTATATAAATGTATTAGCTCCTACACAGATATCAGATATAATGACTATTAACAACTCTTTATAAACAGAAATTGATTGTTCAATTTTTCTGGCAGCCATCTTGGATTTTCTGGGGAAAAAAGTATCTTCTTAAAACCAAACTTGGCATGAATGACCTTAGTGTGGTAGGCTTCAATGGATCTAATGACAAATTTGATTTGTCAACTTTTCTGGTGGCCATCTTAGATTTTCTGGAAATGTTCGGGAATTTGTTAAAAGACTATTCTTTGATAACAACGTAATCAAAATTTGACAGTAAACCAAGAATAGTTGAAGTAAAAAGCCTGATGCTTGGAATCGGTTGTGAATCCAGAAGTCTGAATGGTCTGAAGCTGATTTTTCAGTCCCTTTTATACCCTCCTGGGTTTAGCCTGGGGATTGACTTTGATTGTGGCCCAATATGGGCATGTGGGGTGGGGATTGCCAGTTGTTGGGCTCTCTTTTTTTTTACCGGTTATGTTGGTTTTTACCAGTTGTGTGTTTTACCGGTTCAAGCATCATGGCGGCTTGGTGAGAGTGGCGGTTGCGGGGATATATTTTTACCAGTTGTAGATTTTACCGGTTGGTCAGAGATTGGCGGTTGGGGGGTGGTTAAAGTTTTTTTACTGGTTGTAGCTTTTTTTACAGATTGTACTTGTCATGGCAGTTGGTTTGAGTTTTAACTGGTTGTAGCTTTTTTTTTTACAGATTGTGCTTGTCATGGCAGTTGGTTTGAGTTTTTACTGGTTCCGTGGTTGAATTTTTACCACTTGTAATGTCAACGGTTTTGGCCGCCATCTTGGAATTTGGGGGTGGGGAATTTTTTACCGGTTTTTGGTTCTTGCCAGCTGTGTGGTCATTTTGACCGGTTGTGGTCGCTAAAAACCTAGTACAATGTGATTTCATGGCCTGTTTTTTGTGACTTTGCCAAGTTTCTTGCCGATCTATGTTACTGTTACTGGCGGCGATTTTGTGCCTCAGAAATTTGTACTGTATGCAGACTGTTTTATTCTGTCCCGGGGAATTGTGTTGGGAGGTCGGGCCCTGGGGGTGGTGGGCGGAGGGTGATGGGGTCAGTGGAGGTGGGCTATGTGGGGGGGGGGGGTTAGACTCCGTGGATATCATTACCAAGTGATTGATTCAAACTTATGGCATTTCATTCCTTGCGCGGAGCTCATCAGAGGCCTGTGGTGGTGTGTAATTTTAAGGCATATATGTGCCTTATGCTGGTAATGACGATGATTATGATGTCATTTTTGCGCTGTCATATGGCAACCATGGTGACGTCATTCAGGGAGGGTTGGTTTGGTGTATTCTGATTGAAAGAATGAGCCGGGGGCCCTGGGCCTCACCTCTTTAATAAAGGGTAATAACAACGTACCGGGAGTGTCCGCCTGTTGTTCACGAGTTGGCCCAGGGAAATGGGTGGCCCTTACCCTGCTAGATTAATGCTTATTGGCTCCATGGAGCTGGTGTATCCAGTGGCATTCCTTTTGTCTCCTCCATTTTGTGGAAGTCTATCTTTAGGGTCTGATGACAAGACCCGGATAATTCTGAAGTTCATGTCATTCCTAGAATGCCCAGGTCTGTTGAAATGTCTGGATACTGGGGTATCATATCTCTCGTTTTTGTAGAGATTTTCGATAGAACATAAGTGTTCTTGGATGTGTACTTTGAAAGAGCGTAGTGTCTCTCCCCCTTATTGTTTGTTGCATCTGTCACAGGTTAGAAGGTATACTATGTTTCTAGGTTGACAGTTGACTATTATCTTGGACCTGTAGGATAGCTTTGTGTGGGAGCTAGAGAAGAATCTGTCCTCCTGCATTTTGAGGCATATGTTGCAGTTTTTTGTTTTGCAAGGGAGTAGCGGGTTTGGGGCTTTTATTACCCTTAAAAGACTATTCATTAACCGATTGGCCGATTTCAACCAACCTTTGATGGAAGGATCCTATGGCCTGGGAAACTCTTTGAAAAGTCTATTATTCATTAACTATAGTTGACTGGTTTCAACAAAAATTTTGCTGGAAGCATTCTTTGGTAGTAGGAACTAAAAATTCTGTTCATAATTTTGATTGGTCAATTTGACTGGCAGCCATCTTGTTTTAAAAAATAAGAAAATTGCCATAGGAAATGTATTGTCAGGAACTAATGGCATCACTGGCATGCTAGTAACTTCCTATTTGCTTATAATTAAATTTCTACTGAATAGACATAAACCAACACTGGCACGCCATTTGCCTTTAGTCGCCTGAAGAAGTGTCATGATTTCTGGGGTATAAAGGTCAAGAGTCAAGCTCATGGACCCAATTGGGATTTTGTTTTTGATCAATAATTCAAGCCCTACTGAAGGGATCCTTACTAAACCCAGCATGACGATTGTCCTGCATGTCGTGAAGACACGTCTAGATTTCTTAGGTCAAATGTTCTAGCGTCATGATCACTGACTCGGTTACAGAAAATCTGTTTTTGAACCATAGCTCAAGTTCTACTGAAGGGATCCTTAACCACCATGACATGGAGGTTTCTCTTCGTGTGCCGAAGAAGAACCTTGAATTTTGAGGTCACACCCACTGACCCAATGAGGGAATCCAGTTTTAGCTATACCACGCCCATCTTTAGTTAGGCTCTACCCATGCTTTGCCCATGTTAGGATCGATCCCTCCATGCTCTGAATCTCAATTTCCAGAAAACTATATTGGTAAGCTGTTGAGTATTTAGAAACTAATTTGACTGGTTGCTGTTGCTGCCTATGGTTTAAATATATGCAATACAAACAGCATGTTTATTTAATAGTAAAGACATACCATTCATACAACCTGACAGACTATTAAGCATTTAAGACAGACTAATTCCAGTCATTCGTGACGTAACTGATTATGACGTTAGCCTACATGTGATGTAGCTGATTATGATGTCATATGATTGACTGAGAGACTGGATTTCTCCATTACTTTGCTGGTCATCTTAGATTTCCGAAAATGTCCAGAAAATACAAATACTACATCTCATTAACCGCGGAGCCAGTTTTAAGCAAATTGAGCTGCATGGACCCTAGCATGGTAAGTTTCAGAATATCTATAGAGAAATTTGAATGGTCATTATTTCGGTGGCCAGCTTTGACCTCAGATGTCCAGGAAATTGTTTAAAAGACTGCTACTCATTAACTCTTTAATGATCTTGATCAATCTTGACCAATAAAGAGTTAAGGACCGCCCGATCATTTGGCCCCAGAGGTTATTTACCAAGGCAGTCGAGTTAGATTAGGCGAGCACGCGGCTTTAGTGCGTATGTTCTGATGGCCCATGCAGTAACCATTCTAGATAGGTCTTACTCTGTGTATCACTATCTTTCTTAGGGCTCTACTGTCACGCCATACCATTAAACACGTGGGGGAGGTATGGCCTTGTTTGCTATCCTATTTCAGTAAATCCATTATAAATGTGTGTGATCTAGAAGTCATACGATTATGTAAAAATAATAATGATGTAATTGAGATTTATAGATAAGATCTTGCTTTTAGCTGTCTGGGTGCGGCAAGCCACCAGACAATAATTTTAATGGGTAATAACTCTGGACCTGCTGAATATTTTGAAAAGAATTTGACTGAAAGTTGTTGGTGGCTTAGCCACCAACAACTTTCAGTCAAATTCTTTTCAAAATATTTAGCATTTCCAGAGCTAAACTACATGGAAAATGTCACCTGCAGAGATCCTGCTGGCAGACAGTCTCTCAGTTTGTGATTGAGCTTCCTAATGTCACAGCGGTAATCTGAGCCTCTCACTCATGGGTCAGCATGTTATGTTATTCTCACACCATAGATGATGATACAGCTAGTATCTGTGATAGATAAATATATAAATATTATACCATTACCATAGCTGTATGTAACCATTTTCACGCACAATTATTATGGGAGGTAACTCTTAGCAAGAGGCAAACGTAACATACCGTAATAATACTTTTGAAAATCTACAGCTGATAGAGATAATTTAACGTTATCAGTTGTATGTTTTCAAAAGTATTACTATTTCTGAATGTAAATGAGCATTTTATGTAATTGTGAATTATCTCCCTTGTTAACTCTTACCACTGATGTCAATATTCTATCCTTTACTGTGTCAATAGCAATGAAACTGGTGTACGTTTTTCAACAATTTTGGTGGAGGGTATTGCTTTCTAGGACAGCAACGTCTTCCACCAAACTTGTTGAAAAATGAACACCAGTTCATCTTTTAATTTAATTTGAAAATTAAGATTTTTGACAGAGTGGTAAGGGTTAATACATGTTAGCTAGTAAGCAGTGCACGTGTTTATGTAAACTGATGCACAGCTAAGAACTCTAATCTGTTCCAGTGTTGTTTTCTTCATGGATTGTTACATTATGTCTGAATTCTAATCTTTGCCTCGGCTGATCATCATGAAAGTTATTCCAGCTTTTAAAAATAGGAAGCGTGATAGATTACTAAAATATCTTACTCACAAAAACTGGTTGTTTTTTATAACATTTCTGGTCAACTATTTGTCAAGTGTTAGCTTGAGGAGAAATTTGAAATGTGTTAAACTGAGAATAATTTTAAATTTATTTGTACTAAGGCACTTTTTGTGTTTGTATCACAAACGGAGGAAAATACAGTCACGTAAAGATGTCAGGTTTAATGCTACGGTAATAATAAGTCTAATAACTAAGCATCTATTTTGAGAACCTGTTGCTGAAAGGTGCTGCTACTTAACCCTTTAGTGGTGAAGCCTAAGCCAGCCTCTGCACTTGTCCTGGGAAATGTCCATTTGCAGTCCAAGTGGGAAATTTACAAAATAGTCTTCTTCAGGCATGCAAATGGACATTATCTAAAAGAAAATTGATATTTTCTTGACCAAATTTGACTATGAAAGGGTTGAAAAAACATCACTTAACTTTAAAGCTTACATTAAAAATAGGCATCAATCTGTTCCACTTAGATTTAAGACAAAGGATGCATTAGGCCTTATCGCACTGATGTCAGAAGTCCAATCTTTAAGGAGGCAATAGATGAGGCACTTTTCATTTTGTAAACAATCTTGCTGAAAGCCGTTAGTGTCTTAGACAATAACAGCTTATAGAAATATTGTTACGAAAATTCACACCAGCTGTCACACTAAGCGGAATTGAATCTGAGAGGCTAATAATTCAGTTATCTAATGGTTAACTCTTTCAAAAAACCTTGAGATAAACATGGGGCATGAAATCATTGATGTTGCCAATACAATTCTTTATGACTTTAAACATGTTCTATTGTAAAGACAAAGCACAAGCAGTTAGATTACCCTGCTCTTTACACCTTTTGAGAATATATAAACTTTCAAATTTTTCAAATACTGAATACGATCCGAATCCGGATCGAGGCGTATAAATCCAAAACATGGACAAAGATAGGAAATTCTAATGTATGGTAACAACCTTTCTCGAGTTGAAGCCAATTTGGATCAATAGTTGCTGTGATATCCATAGATCCAGGATTAGATCCAATCCAGCACCTGGATTACAACCAAAGACTGGAAATCCTAGGGTACTTACATTGTAACAACTTTTCTTGTGTTAAGATTTGAGCCAGGTTGTATCAGAAGAATCTTAGATAGACCTGCGTATGTGCACACACATTACCATCAGGGCTGAGTTATAATATTCAGCATCTTCCTGCCTCGATGCTTCAAATTGAGATGCTGGTATTTCAATGATGGAAGAGTTAGTTAGCATGCTGGAAAAGTGTCATTGAATACCACAAATCTTATCAATTCTTCTCTATGATTTATCTGTTTGACAATCTTTAAATAAAACCATCCAACTGCCATCTGGCTCTCTCTCCCTCCCTCCCTCCCTCCCTTGCTCTCTATCTCTCTCTCTCCATCCATCCTATTCTCCCTTTCTCTCTCCAACCCTCCCTCCCTCTCAAACTTTCTGTCTCCATCATACCATCTATAATCAATGACTAGGATAACACTATAGCCATTGTTCATGTTCATGTTCATTTATTTATTTCCAGATTACATTGTACCGACGTATGCCCTTTAAGGCATTATCTCGAGCGTGGGGCCAAGTTAACGATATATATCTACCAATCTGGCTACGTAAGCCAATCATACAGCTCTATGTATGGGCATTCAGCTGCAAGGTACACGAAGCACAAGTTGAGGATTTGAATCATTATAGAAATTTGGGAGAGTTTTTCCGACGCCAGCTGAAACCTCATGTTCGACCGGTAGACCAAAGTAGTATAATTGTAAGTGTGTTTAAAGGTATCCTGATGCATTTTAACACATTAACCCTTTAATTTGTTCAAGAAAATTTAAATTTCTCATAGAAAATGGCCATTTGCAGAGCAGAAGACTATTTTTTTTAATTTACCACTGGAATGACTGGCTCGGTTATTGAGCCAGTCATTCCAGTGATAAAATTTAAAAAATAGTCTTTTCTTGGTCTATAGCTGGACATTTCTCAAGACCACTGGCAGAAGCCGTTTTTGGCTGATATGAGTGTTAAAGGGTTAAATTCCAGTGTCTCAATTTTAAGACCAATACACAGGAAGACTTGAATATTTTGAAACTAATTTGACTGGGAGCTGTTGTTGTCTACGTCTGTATGGTACTGTCGTAGGTAGCAACAACTCCCAGTCAAATTAGTTTTAAAATATTTGAGAGAATCTTCCTTACCTCATAAAGAATTTGTCACTTCTGGAGTGTAAGGGCTAAATGGTTTACCAGCCATGCGATAAAAATTTATGGGGTATTTTACCCTTTAACCCTTGGATTTGTTCAAGACAATTTAGATTTTTTCATAGATGTCCATTTGCAGACCAAGAGAACTGTTTTTGAAAATTTACCGCTGTAATTACTGGCTAGGTTACTGAGCCAGTCATTCCAGTTGTAAATTTTCCAAAATAGTCTTCTCTTGGGCTGCAAATAGACATTTCTCAAGTTCACTACAGAAGCTGTTTTTGGCTGAAGCTGTTTTTGGCCGATATGAGTGTTAAAGTGTTAATTCTTTTCATTTAGATACTACATATTATTGCGAACAAGTACATATGCACTAAAGACATTTATATTAATAAAATAAGTACATCACAGGTGAGTGAATATTGGAGTAGCCTCTAGCGCATTGTGATTGTTTAATGTGAGAATTTCATATACTTAAATATATCATGCGCAATACATGTGAAATATTTGATTTTATGCATCCTTTCAGTTCTTAACTCTGAAAACTCCATTTCATGTGGGCTAGATATGAACCTGCTGAATACTATGATAACAATCTGTCAGCAAGTTATTGCTTCTTGTGGCAGGAATCAATCAAAATGTTTTCAAAAATAATCAGCAAGGAGGTTTTCATATAATGTATAAAATACTATAATGTGAAATGCATACATACAGGATTCACATAGATAATTGACTAAGTGCCTTGTCACTTTTCTTTCCAGACAAGCCCAGCTGATGGAACTGTCCTTCATTTCGGTACGGTTGAGCGAGGCTCCCTTGAACAAGTCAAAGGGGTCACCTACTCCCTGCAAGGCTTTCTCGGGCCAATAACATGGCGACCTGATAATTCTGATCCACATTTTGAAGAATATGGTATAACGGACAAAGATTACCAACATCAGATGCACATAAAACAGTACCATAACTTGTATCACTGTGTGGTGTACCTGTCCCCGGGGGATTACCATCGCTTTCATTCACCCGTTGAGTGGACAGTGAACTATCGGAGACACTTTCCAGGTGAGCATCCACTGTCACTGCAACATTTACCAATATAAAATCCTAAAAAGGATACGGGCATTTACCGCTAATCCAGTGAATGTTCATTTACAGTCTTAGAGAAGACTATTTTAAAACTCTAATACATTCTCCCTTCAGGCATGTCAGGAGTGAGGATAAGTGTAGCGTAATGACCTAACAAATCTTTCTTTCTTAGTAATGTACTGGGCTTTAGTTTGTAACCAACTGCACTCAAAATGAATGCTTTAGCACAAACATTTTGTGTGTAACCATTGTTTCCTGTACAGCAACACCTTTCATGTTGTAATGCTGTCAGAATGTATAGTATACTATATGAACTAGAGTAATAAAAGCTGAGGTCACTGATCTCTAGCACCTTTACACATTGTCATTTTCAGACTGAAAAACTACACTAAATTATGTTAAGATTTAACCCCTCAAATATCTTTTTGAAATAATATCAAGCCCATGTGTGAAATTGTAATGAAATTGTATATATGCTTTTATTGAATTAACTTTTGATTGAAAAATAAAATAACTTTAAAATATCTTCGACATGAATAACCTAACAGTAACAGATACAGACACACACCCTCTCCATTTTCAGCTCACTTGGTCAGAGAACAGAAAGGCTAATGAGAAATAGGCCGCCTCATCTGGCGAGTGTGTCTGTCTGTCTAAAAATGGGTTCTGTGTCTGTCAGGCAATTAGGAAGACAACAGGGCCAACACAATGACATCCATAACTACTAAGGGGCAACAACAGGCCAACATTCTTAGAATGTTTCTAGCCAAATAGGACAACAAAAGGGCTAAAACAATAACGGATAAAACTGCCAAAGGGCCAAAGATGGCAACAGCAGGCCAACATTCTTAGAACGTTTCTCGACACCTAGAATAATTTGTAAGCAGCAACTAGCATAATTTGTAAACAAACCAGCCACCCAGGCAAGGTTATATAAGCAAGCTGTCAATGTCAGAAGTTCTCAAAATGAACACTGTATATGCGACTTTGCTGAAAAGAACAGAGTCAGTGTAGCTGCCAGTTCAAAAATGGCTAAAAAATAATAATGTGTACATTACAGTTCAAAGGGAGATCAGTCATGATCATAATATTTTTAAAATCATATTTTATCTCCCTTAGTCCTGGTTAAATTGAGGTCTGTAACAGGACTGCTAGCACGGTTGCCACAATACTGCATCCAGCAGTCCCTTTTCATTAAGGGAAATAACCAAAGCATGTACTGAATATTCTTAAAAAAATTTATCTTACCATTGTTGCTTGCTACTTACAGTCAAACCTGTCTTCCCTTTAACTGGCAGATCAGCTGAAAATAGATTCTGCAGGCCTCTTGAGAAATTCACACACTTAAAATTCAAGTGTACTTGAAAAACTTATTACTGGAATAAGCTCAGTTATCAAGTAACAAATTCATTTCAGTGGATTGTTTGCTGAAATGGTCATGCTAAAATGTGCTCACCCTAAGGGAGGTAGTAACTAATTAAAACTATATTATGCTCATGGGTGGCCTCCCTTGGAACTATTGTGCATCTTAATATGTTAAATGATTTAGTTTTGTCCTGCAAATTACATTCAATATGTGATAATACATATTCTTGATCCGTTTTAAACATTATAGTTAACCCATTAATGGTCAAATTTCATCAAGAAGACCAAAATATTTGTTTAGTGAATGTTCATTTGCAGACCAGGAGACTATTTTTGAAGATTTACCACTGGAATGACTGGCTCGGTCATCGAGCCAGGCATATCAGTGGTAAATTTTCAAAAACTATCTTCTGTTGGCCTGAAAATTAACATTCTTCAAGACCACTGTAAACGCCAGTTGTGGTCGGCTTTACCATTAGATGATTAAGTAAACAGCATGAGTTAGCTGTATCTGCTAGTAAATATCATATACATGAGTGAGACTTGACAGGAAGGTGTTTTGTTGGCAGGTGAACTGTTGAGTGTCAATCCTGGTGTGGCACGCTGGATACAGGGGCTGTTCAACTTCAACGAAAGAGCTGTTTATTATGGTCAATGGCAACATGGTTTCTTCTCTATGACGGCTGTTGGTGCTACAAATGTCGGTTCAATCAAGATATACTGTGATGAGGTGAGATAATAGCGATTAAACTGACACCCTACCTTTGTCACTATCTCACAACAGCCCATCTCTCTCTCTCTCTCTCTCTCCCTCCCTCCCGCTCCCACTCCCTGTCTCCATACCTGGCAGCCTCCCTGCCTATCTATCTATCCATCCATCATCTATCTCTATTTACCTGTCCACCCATCCATCCATCCATCCATCCATCCATCCATTCATTCATTCATTCATTCATTCATTCATTCATTCATTCATTCATTCATTCATCCATCCATCCATCCATGTATCTCTCTCCTGATCCTCTGCTAGCACCCCCTCATTCTTAGCTCTCATTCTCTTAAAATTCTCACTATTCCCCCCCCCCCACCCTTCCCCTGGTCCCCCACTTTCTTTTCTCCACTTTGCAAGAGATTGAGGAGCTACTATATGGAGTATGTGACTGCTATGCGTGCATTTAGAACAAGCAGGCTTTGATAGTAAACTATGACTTCAGATTTGCCACCTGCTCTCTAATGCCAGAATCATAATGGGTGGGATTTGTGCAATTATTCTTACCAGTAGTTAATTTTAGAACCGAATTACCAAGTACAAAAACATTTACAATTTAATAAATATTCTCTTGAGTATTTTGAAAATAATTTGAGTGCAAGTGGTTACTGCCACAGTTACCACCAGTCAAATTAGTTTCAAAATATTTAACAACTTAACTGTATGATTGTCTTGAAGCTTGAGACACGGGGACTTTATGGATTAACGGAATAAACCCACCATCTGTTGGTCACAACTACCTGGTATGGTAATTCATGACAGGTCTATGAGCAAACCTTTAGCACACGCAATAGGAGGAATCTAATCTGGCAATCAAGTATCTGATGTCATAATCAAAGTATGTCACTTGTTAGCTGTGATGTCACGATCAAATGATGAAGCGCTGACAAAAATGGCAAAGATCTGAAAGTGACAGTTCAAATTCTATGCCTTGGTGAATTTACAATTTAATAAACATTCTGTTGACTGATTTGAAACTAATTTGAAAATTTTTCTAAATATTCAACAACTTAACTGTATCGTTTGATTGAACTCATGTTTCGGGGGGTTCAGCGTTCAAAGTGTTAACATTGATTCACATGTGCATAGAAAGTGGGTGGATCATAGCTAGAAATAGACTGGCCCGAGGTAGAAATGGATGCCTCAATGAGGAGATTAATGACTCTTAATAACTAGTTATTATGTTAGACACATGATCACATTACCATTGCTTCTATGAGAAATACATGTAATGTGACCTTCAAGATACTTCTGTCACAACTGTTATCCTACATTGACATAAGACACTTGATTTCTTTCAGGATTTGACAACAAATGACAAGAAAAAACGACACGGTCACTTCATTGATAGATGCCTGGTCAGCAGCAATAATGACGCTGTCCCTATCAATAAAGGTGAAATGTTTGGAGAATTCAACCTCGGTTCCACTATCGTGCTCGTTTTTGAGGCGCCAGATTGTTTTCATTTCAAAATCAAAGCTGGACAGAAAATCCAGTTTGGTGAGCCAATTGGCACCTGCAAAGATTTCTAGATCATCTCCACTGGCATGCTCTAGTTTTCAGAATGAGGCTGGATTCTCTCACCCCTCAAATCTGATTCTAATAAATCTGTGATATGCGATTAACGAAATTTGCCTTTATCTCCTGTATGTGCTTAGAGGTGCCAAGGCAGATAACTCTTGCTCTCAGAAAATAGCCATTAAGTTCAGGTCAAGGAAACAGGCGCCCTTCCCAATCTGGCTATTGCTAATATTGGAGTTATCTCCCTTAGGCAGAATGAAGATAAATTTGTACTTAAATGGTATATGGTCCATGTTAACTTTTTCACTTGAATTTCTGCTTTTTATTGAAATATGGTGCATCAAAATGATAATAATGCTGAGGATAAACCTAATAACAACAAGAAAGTTATTAAGAAGACAATTAGATTGAATTCGATTTCACTCTTTAAAAGTCAGGATTTGCTAAGAAAATCTTAATTTTTGCCCGGTGAATGTCAATTTGCAGACCAACAGAAACAATTTTTTGAAAATTTATCGCTGGAATGAGTCGTTCAATTATCGAGCCAGTCATTCCAGTGGTAACATTTGAAAGATACTCTAGTCTTGGCCTGTAAATGGGCAGCTTTCAAGAGAACTGAAGAGGCTAGTTTTGACCGGCTTGATCATTATGTTCGCTATTGTAGAATTTCATAAAGAATTACCATGAACCGTTAACCATTTAAACATTGCTGAGCATAGGAATGATATTTGTCTTTTTTTTCTGTAAGTATACCATGTTTGTCATTCCATGTTCAAGCTTGCTGGCAGGTAGGAGCATGGAACTGCAGGCAACTTGTAAGTCCAAGATACGTTTTATATGCCTCTTGTATTAAACCTTTAATGGCCAGAGCCGCCCTCTGTAATGGTCTTAAGAATGAGCATTTGCCAGCTAAAAGAAGACTAAAAATTTACCATTGGAATGCCTGGCTCGATAACTGAGCCAGTCATTCCAATGAAACTTTTAAAAATAGTCTTCTCTTTCCCTGCAAATGGATATTTACTACGCAACAATTTCAGTTTTCTTGAAAGATGATGAACATTTAAGGGTTAAGAGACAAGCTGGCTTTAGTGGGCACGTTTTAGGGCTCACTAACCCACTCATTTAAGATATGCTTCACTCTAGTGACAGCTTTTGTCAGTTCTCCATTAGTTGATTTTATTTCATATATTTTCTCCACTGAGGGACCAATTCTCAATCATATGCATCAATTTTCAATTTATTTACCATTTCAATGGAATAACCGAGATGACTTTCACAAAAACACTTTGTTAAAATACATTTCAATCTATCTGGTACTTAGTCGCATAGCAATATCTTTTTATAGAAAGATAGAAATGTCAATCTATCTGGTACTTAGTCGCATAGCAATATCTTTTTATAGAAAGATAGAAATGTCAATGTCCTAGAAAGCATGTGTTTAGGGTTCATAGAATGGCCTGTATAGTCAACAATCTGCTTCCTTTGACAGTAACCATCTATAGGCCACCTGGCGAAGTGAGCTTTATGTCGACCATTGGACACCATCTGTCAGTCTTCCATTAACTTTTCATTTAAATAACTTCTCAAAAACTGCTGGACCAATTTCAATTAAATTTGGCAGGAGGCATCCTTAGGGAAGATATCCAAAATCGTTCAAACAAAACTAATTGATTGATTTCAGTGGTGTCTATCTTGGATTTTACGTTATGTTTAGAAATTCCTGGCTAAATTTGTCCAAGAAAATCAATATTTGCTTAATGAGTGTCGATTTGCAGGCCAAGAATATACCATATTTGAAACATTACTACTGGACTGACTGGCTCGGTTATCGAGCCAATCACTTGAGTGGTAAAATTTAAAAAATAGTATTCCATTGGCCTACAAATGATCATTCCTCAAGAACATGACAGAGGCTGGTTTTGTCTGGCCTCGCCATGAAAGGGTTAAATTACTGACACAAAAATATGTGGGTGATTGATGAGAGTTAATGTACTGTATATATTCCAAGCTCAAAACCAAGTTTATTCAAGAGAACATGATTGGCCAATTTGCTTATCAGCCATCTTGGATGACTTGTTTTTACTAAAGCCCCTGGTAAATATGATTAAGAAATGAGCAATATTCAAGTTTGTTCGAGGGAAGTTGGTGTAAATAAACATGGCTGCCATTGACCAATCTGTTAGTTGATCTATTTTGTCGGAAAAATTTGATATCTAGATTTTGCTGGCTTCTGAATACAAATTTGCGAATTAGATTGATCATCATCTTGTTAAAACGAAGGTGTTTTGGTCAGTTTGGTTAGGTCATGTTTGATTTCCAAAACTGCTTGGCCGATTGACATGAATCTCAACAAATGTCAGCTAGGGCAGTAGCTGGAAAATATTTGTTCAAGAGAAGTTAATTGGCTGATTTATTAGGTTAGCCATCTTGGATGACCTTGTTTTCACAAAAATAACTTCTCCGGAATAGCCGAAGCTACTGGGCCAAAATTTGAGATATATGATTAGGCACTAAGGGCCATTCAAGTTTCTTCAAGGGAAGTGAATACATTCAAATACACGGTCTCCATTAACTAATCAAATTTGAGCTTTTGTTAGTTTATAGATTTTGACAGTGAAAAATTGTGATTATTTCGAATCTGCTGTACAGGAGGAATTTAAAGGCTGATTTGTCAATCGGATTATGCCCATCATAAATTTCTCTGTTGGACACACATCTCTGCGTTTCGTAATTGTTACATTAGGAACATAGATTTAGCATGCTTTGTGCAGAAATGGTTTAATTTTCACCGCAAATGTTCATATTTTTGTTTCTTGTTTAAATATTGATGTTGTAAGTTAACAATACAGGCATGGTTGGTGATCACCCCTAACCCCCCCCCCCACCAGTATGTGAATATTGTAGTGCTGGTGCTGACTATGTCACATCATGAAAGCTTTAACATATGCCAGTGTTATTTCAGCATACGCAATATGCGTGTTAAAGATTTTAAAGTGCTAAATTTGTGATATTGTGAAATGTTTAACATGATGGAAATATTATAAATTAGATCTGATTTATTTTATTTTAATTTTTTTGGACTATTGTCTGAAATACCTCTAATTATTAAGAATCACAGTTATATAAGTGTGTGACAGTATATGTGTTAGGCACAGTTTCATAATATATAATACTGGGACTGTACTGTAGTAGGTATTTTAGCTACTCATCCCTTTTATGGCTAAGTCAGACATAAATCACTTCTTCAGTCGTCTAGCCCAGAAGACTATTATTCTTTTTAATTTCCCCACTGGACATGATAACTGAGCCAGTCATTCCAGTGGTAGTCTTTTGCATATACTTAGAAAAAATCATAAATTGTCTTGCCCATTAAATGATAACGCTGACTTGTCAATCAACTGCGTTATAGTAATAGCCCCACATGTGGTACACAGGACAAACAATGGTCATGTGATCAGTTATTACTTGACAGATTGCCACCAAACTTGATTACAATATTCCTATACTATAGATAATAGTTTCTCTGTTAAAATGAATTTCATTTAATGTCATATTGAGAGCAAATAGCCATTGAAATTTTCAGTTGTGATTTTCAAATAATATAAGTTGGTCTGTTGCGCAGATTTTTGTAAAACTTTTAGCCCACTTGGCCTGAAATTATGATGTTGTGACCGTCCATCAATTTTTCCTTTAAACGACTTCTCAAGAACCACTAGGCCGATTTCAATTATATTTGGCAGGAAGCATCCTTAGGGCAATGGCACAGACATCCAAGTTTGTCGGAGATCGGCCAATTTGGCCGTGAGACATGTTGGATTTTGGCCAATTTTTATAAACGTATTTAAAAATCTTAAAAACAGCTTGGTGGAATCAGTTCAAAACTCAGAGAAAATCATCTAGGGCAACCGCTGAATCAAGATTGTTCTAAGGAACCTGATTGTCCAAATGCTTCGGCGGCCATCTTGGATGACCTAATTTTTACGAAAACAACTCTAGAACCTGGAATTTGGTATGTCAAAAAGCATGTCCGGGGTGGACTAATCAAAATGTAGCATGTTTAGCGGCCATATTGGATTTTTTTATTTAATGCATTTTGAAGACGAAATTGGTTTTGTTTAGGTTTTTAGGTATGCTGATTTCAAATTTGCCACTTTCGAAACAGTCGGATAAACAGATTCCAAATAGGTGACCAGCTTGGATTTTTTTCCTGCCCAAAACTCCCATAGTAAAGCAATGGGAAATTTAAAATGTATTCTCAAATCACTGGACTGATTTTAGCCAAATTTGGTAGGACGCATCCTTATTCAATTCTGGCCAAAACCATAGGGTTATACTTATAGGTGATGGAATTTCTAGTTGATTTGCCTATGTTCCAGGTGAGCAATACAGGTCCATTGGGCCTCTTGTTTAATAAAAACGTTACAACTATAGTTCTACAGTCATGACAGTATTGGGGTTTCTAAAGTATTGGAATCAATGGGTGGGGGGAGATAAGCCTGTGACATATTTTTTCACACTTGGAGCTGTTGCCTTTAAGCAAAGCGTGGGTGGAGCTTATCGAGAGATGGGATGGGGCATAGATAAAACTGGATTCCTCAATTTGCTCTGTCTGTGGAAAGATACTACTTTTGTGTTATATCTCAGCATATTTATAGCTAATGGCTTCTATTCTTGAGGGTATTGGTAAGTTTTAAGGATATGCTAGCAGTCATACAGGTACACGATCAATCTGCCATTTTATCAATCATACTGGAAATTGTTGTGACCATGTTTCTGGATGATACAGTAATTATTCCCTTGATCTCAATATTATAGCTCCTTTAACCCTTTATCACTCATATCAACCAAAAACAGCTTCCGCGGCGGTGTTGAGAAATGTCCATTTGAAATTTTCTTGACCATATTTGAGCCTTTCAGCATTAACCTCTAGAGCATGTAGATGAAAAAACTTGTATTTTAAGCAGCTGAGTGTCAAGGGCAATAAACATCTTGCTATTAACCCTTTAACACTCAAAATCTATTCAAGAAAATTTCAATTATCTCACAAAAACATGTCCATTTTCAGAACAGTAGTCTTCTTTTGGTCCACAAATGTTAATTTCTTAACCCTTTAACACTCATATCAGCCAAAAACCGCTTCTGCATGGGTCTTGAGAAATGTCCATTTACAGACCAAAAGAAGACTATTTTAAAAAATTTACCACTGGAATGACTGCCTCATCATTCCAGTGGTAAATTTTCAAAAATAGTCTTCTCTTGGTCTGCAAATGGAGATTTTCTATGAGAAAATTGAAACTTTCTTGAATAAATTCAATGGTTAAAGGGTTAATACCAGTGCAGAAGGCATTTTGGATCAGCTTGAGTGCTATAGGGTTAATGAATAGTATTATTAAAAACTACAAATTATGAGACTATATTTTCAAATTATGCATCTTTGTAATGGGTAGAAATTTGTCTTGCATCTATGAAATCTCTGCATATGTTAGTTAAATGTGCTTTAGGTTCTTGAAAGATGATTGTCATAGAATGTATTTAGATAATGTATTATTTATGTGCTAATCTATATGATGAATCTGCCAATGGATGAATTCAGTTTTAGCTATGCCACACCCATTCCTAGCTATGCTCCGCCCATGCGTTGTCCATGTTGGGATTGATTAAACCATGAACTCCCTGAATCTCAATTTCCAGAAAACAATACAGGTAACCTGTTGAATATTTTTAAACTAATATGACTGGGTGCTGTTGTTGCCTAGCCCAGTCATATTAGTTTCAAAATATTCAACAGAATGTTTATTAAATAGTAAAGACATACAATTTGTACAACTTGACAGACTGTTCTTGACAGACTATTAAGTGTTTATGACGGACTTAGATACGTCATCTATGACATAATTGATTTTGACATCAACCTACATGTGATGTTATTCATTATGATGTCATATATTTGACCGACATTTGATTCATCCATTCCTTGCCAAACTATCATTAAACTTGTCTATAAGATAGGGAAATCTGTTTATATATTGTACAAAGTGTATTTTTTTGTTTATACTTCACAATATATTTATATACATGGGATGTAGTTGTTAGCTTATTCATATACAATAATCCTCCGATTGTGATGGTATATGGACAATAAAAAAAGCTGAAATTTAAGATGTTTTGATACTGCTTTGATTTGGTAACAAGGTGAAGTCAGATCTATACGACAGAAGCTGGCTGACCTTTGACCTCAGAAGAGTCGTTCTCTCTGACAGGTTATGGAAAAGGTATTGCCTAGGTTGGCTGACCTGTATAAAGTGATCACCTGTGTTCAGTTACCAATTTTTGTACTCCTTCAACCTTTAACATCATTAATGACTCAAAATAACGTCTTCTGGGGTCTTGAAGAATGTCCATTTTTCAGGCCAAAAGAATACTATTTTAGAATATTTACCACTGGAATGAGTCTGAATGACTGAGTCGATAACCAAACCATTCATTTCAGTGGTAAATTTTCAAAGATAGTATTCTTTTGGCCTGCAAATGGACATTCAATAAACAAATATTTTGATTTTCATAACAAAATTTGACCATTAAAAGGTTAATTCTTTACCTACTTTTTATATCCCGCCAAAACAATTGGGGGGGGGGGGTGTATTATGTGATGGCATTTACGGGCGGGCGAGCGGCAGAGTGGTTTCCACATGATAACTCCGCTACCATATATCAGATCACTTTGAAACTTCATAGGATGATTGGAATAGGTCTGAAGAAGAAACCTATCGAAATCGACGATGATCCGACATCCAAAAAGGCCGCCAACCACCGATGGCCATCTTGAAAATTGGTTTCTCGTTGATAACTCTTACCATTTATCAGATCGCTTTGAAACTTCATAGGATTAGTGGACTATGTCTGCGGAAGTAACCTATCGAAATGACGATGATCCAAGATGGCCACCAGCGGCCATCTTGAAAATTGGTTGCCGCACGATAACTCCGCGACCATTTATCAGATCGCTTTGAAACTTCATATGGTGGTTCAACTTAGTAGGGGGAAGTAACCTATCAAAATCGACAATGATCCGAAATCCAAGATGGCCGCCAGCCACCGGTGGCCATCTTGAAAATTGGTTTCCACACGATAACTCCTACCATTTATCAGACCGCTTTGAAACTTCATAGGATGATTGGACTACATCTGGGGAATAAACCTATCGAAATCGACGATGATCCAAGATGGCCACCTTGAAAATTGGTTGCCGCATGATAACTCGGCTACCATTTATCGGATCACTTTGAAACTTCATACGGTGGTTGAACTCAGTAGGGGGAGGAAACCTATCGAAAGTTCCGATGATCAGAAATTCAAGATGGCCGCCAGCCATCTTGAAAATTGGTTTCCGGATGATAACTCTGTTATCCTTATCGGATCGCTTTGAAACTTCATAGGGTGATTGGACTAAGTATGCGGAAGAAACCTATGGAAATTGATGCTCCAAAATCCAAGATGGCCGACAGCCATCGGTGGCCATCTTGAAAATTGGTTTCTGGATGATAAATTCATAACTGTTTAGTGGATCACTGAAACTTCCTGGGATGACTGGTCTAGGTCTGAGGAAGAAAGCACTATTTTCTGATAGCTCTCATTCATTGGCTTGTCATCATGGCGCGGTATTATGCACTGTTTGCGGAGCTCTTGTTAACAAAAGAATCTCTGGTAAAGTCCTGTGATAAGATCAGAGGTCTTCACTTTTACTAACCAGAGCAATGAGAGATTGCAGACCCTTGCCCTTCATTTTTATACCCTGCCAACAAATTTGCCGGGGTATTATGTAATGGCGCCATCCGTCCGGGTGGGCATGTGTGCAGGTGTCAGAGTGGTTTCTGGCCAATAACTTTGTCAGATTGCTATGAAACTTCATAGGATGATTGGACTAGGTCTGAGGAAGAAACCTATCGAAATCGAGGATGATCTGAAATCCAAGATGGCCACCAGTGACCATCTTTAAAACTGGTTTCCGCACGATGACTCCGTTACCATTTATCAGATCGCTTTGAAACTTCATAGGATAATTGGACTAGGTCTGAGGAAGAAACCTATCGAAGTCAACGATGATCCGAAATCCAAGATGGCCACCAGCCACCGACGGCCATCTTGAAAATTGGTTTCCGCACGATAACTCCGCCATCGTTTATTGGATCGCTTTGAAACTTCATAGGATGATTGGACTCGGTCTGATGAAGAAACCTATTGAAATCGATGATGTTCGGAGTCTGAAATCCAAAATGGCTACCAGCCACTGGCGGCCATCTTGAAAATTGGTTTCCGCACAATAACTCTATCGTTTATCGGATCGCTTTGAAACTTCATAGGATGATTGGACTAGGTCTGAGGAAGAAACCTATCGAAATCGACGATGATCTGAAATCCAAGATGGCCGCCAGCTACTGACGGCCATCTTGAAAATAGGGTTCCAATGATAATTGCAATTTTGTTTAGTGGATGGCTTTGAAACCTCAGGGTTCCTGGACAAGAGGAAGAAACATTTGTAGAATTTGTACATAATCTGAAATCGAATATGGCTTCTAGCCACTGGCCACCATCTTGTCAATTGCTTTTCGGACGATAACACCATGATCGTTTAGTGAATCTTGTTCAAACATCTTTTCTGATAGCTCTCAGTCATTGATATGTCATCATGGTGGGGTATTAAGCGCTGTTTGTGGAGCTCTTGTCACATTGTAAAAAAGTGTATGATCACACCATTTCCCATGTTAAAATTTTAGCCAGATTGGACCAGTAGTTTCCGAGATAACGGCAGATCCAGAATTTGATCTGATTCGGGTCCAGGTTCTTTGATCCATATCATGGCCAAAGTCTGGAAACCCTCTTGCACGGCAAGTTCATTCCTTTATTTCAGAATTGGGTGAAATTATTGGAAATAAGCATTGTCATATAGTTTTTGAGGTCAAGGTCAGTGATCTTGATACATAGCTTGATTTCCATTTGGAAATTCAAAATGCCAAGATTTTCGCCAATATCTCGTCAGTGTAACACTGATGTCTTGTTTCTGTTTTATGTTGGCTGCAGTGCTCTGTGCATCTAACAAAGAGGGTGGGTAACCATGTGCTTTGTAATGCTGTACGAGTTGGATTGAGAATGAAATATGTTTTGGGAGAACAGATTCTTCTTAGTCTTAGCATTTGACTGAGGGGACTTTTGCAGGCTTTGGTGTGAGCGGAATTATAATGTCATTTGTGTTAGGTTTTGTAAAACGACTAAATTCTATGGGTTCGTTGTCTTTTCTGATGACAAGGGTGTCCAAGGAGAGCTGATGTGGAGAAGACTGTACCGTGAATTTAATGGAGGGATGAGATCTCTTCATGTGTTGAACAAAGAGTTGCATATTATCTTCTCCATTATCCCATAGCATGAAGATGTTACTTCTCTATCTGACTGATAGAAAAGGTGTGAATTGGACAGAGTTAAGGAGTTTCTCTTCGAGGTCAGCCATGAAGATGCATGCGGAGCTGCAGGCAGTTTTACTTCCCATGGCTGTCCCACCTACTTGTAGATAGAATTTCTCATTAAAAACAGGTGTTTTTCTCTAAAACTAGTCTAAGTAGACTATTAGTAGTCCTCTAATGGTGAGTGGGCCCTCGAGGCCTAATTTCTGGGGAAATTTGCAGATAGCTTCTAGTCCTTCCCTGTTTGGGATGTTAATGTATAGGGATGTAACATGGTGACCAATACAGTTCGCCAATTGGATGGGTAAAAAATCTTCAATTTTATTTATGACTTCTGTGGTGTCTGATGTAGGTGAGTATTTTTTTCATGTGGATTTAAAGGTGTTTATCAAGGAAAACTGCGGATCCATTCCATATGCCAGCCATTGCGACTGATGATTGGTTTACCCATGGTGGGTAGGCCTTCATGTTTTTTGTGAATCTTGGGGAGCAGATATAATCTTGCTGTTCTATGTGGGTTAGGTATAGGACTTCCTGCTAATTCTGGTGTGATTTCACAATAGCATTGTCCAGTTGTTGGACTGTTTTTTCCACTAAATTGTTCAAGCGGATAGTTTTGTCCTCATTTAGTGGGAAATAATGTTTAGCATCCAATAGTTGTTCGTCGGCCTCTGTTATGTAATTGGGTCGGTCCCAGACGACCGTAACTTGACCTTTATCTGCTCGTTTTATGACAAAGCGTTTGTCATTTGTGAGGTCAAGTAAGGCTTGCATCTGTTTAGGCGCTAAGTTAGAGGGAGAGGATTTCCTCCGAGAGAACGCGTTGAAATCATGTCGGACCACTTTGATGTTGGCATACAAATACTGCATGCCTACCCGCATTTGGTGACCAAATACTCTTTGGACCAAATTTCTATAGAAGTGTGGTTTCCAGTGGAGTCTTGGTGCCAGTGTTATCTTGGCTAGAGACCGGATCAGGGGGAAATGCAAAGTGGTATTTGATGGTTTCTGGGTCTAGGTCTATGTCAGAGATTCACGACAAACTTGGAAAAGTAAGATTGATTGTTGTTGATTATTGTTCCCGTAGGTGGACAGTTACATGTATTGTTAGTCTTTTCTGTTTGAGACGTTTGATTAGCTGGATGGCTTCCTCTATATTGCTCGTAGACATCTGTGTCCATGGCAGGTTATCTGTTCCACCTCTGAGTTGTGGCGAGAAATGATTTCTGTCTTTCTCTTGTTATTAGACTGGTAGTTTTCTCCGTGATCTGCTGCGTGATATTGACACCAGTTTCTCCTTGTTTGAACGCTTTTAGATTTCACGGTGGCTTCAGTGAATATCTTTTTGAATCCGAGTGTCACTGGGGTCAAGGCGTCGCATCATCTGTGAATAGTGGATCACTATTTTTTGCGCACTCTAAGCCTGTCTTTGTCTGGAACTCTCCTTACCCTCATATAGTCCATTTCATCTAGCAGAGGGTAGAAAAGCTGTGGCTTCAGGTGGATGGGTACCTGGCCCGATGCCAATGCTGCTTGTAGTCTTAAAATATGTCCTAAACATGTTTGGTGACATTTCCCCATTACCTGTTCATCGGCAAGGGTGCAGGTGGAATTTGTGCCCTCTGGCCTAGAGGGTTTGTATTTCCATCTTGAGTTATACATTTCCTCTTTCTGGCAGGCATTTCTTTT
>JAVVLW010002034.1:0-11000 GCA_034401795.1 Chaetoderma sp. LZ-2023a
TCCATCTGGTCCTTGTTACTGTCTGGATCCATGGTGGTGGAGGCTGACAGTGCTTCCTTTGCTTCCACGCATTCTTCCTCTCTTCCACCACCCTCCTCTGAGGAGAGTGAGGTTGGATAGTGAGGGAAGTGGTTCCTCTTCTGGTACTGTTTTTATGACAGAAGCCATTTCGTTGCAATTTTTTAGCTTGTAAGACGTAGTAGACCGACCACGTTTATGACTTTTTATCTGGCACTGTTCTCATGTTGAGAATGAAGTTGGATGCCTAGAACTGGTTTAGTTTTATTTATAGGTAGTTATGGCTTGGGTACTCACCATTGCACATGTGTGGACATGAGTACATAACATGTTTTCCGTGGGAAGCCCAAATTAATACCCAAACTTGCGTGGGTATTAATAAGTGTGCATGCGTGCTGATTCTCGTGCATCTGGGTATGCGCAATTTAAATCCAAATGGATACCCAGTAATCTTAGGGATTATTAGATGAGCATGCACATGCATGCGTAGTGCTTTTGGGTCTGGGTAAATGAAAATGTGTCCCCAAATTCGGATGGGCATTGAAGATTTGGGTTAATTTTGTCGCACTCTGTTAGGGCCAGTGATAACAATATGGAATGTTTCAACTGGCGGTTGATGCATTCAAAGTGGTGGCTCCTATGCCGCTAGATTGATTCCTATCGGCTCCATTGTATAGAGTTGGTGGATCCAGTGGCATTCTTTTTGTATTCTCCAAGTGGTGGAATTCTGATCTGTTGGATCTGAGGATAGGACTTGGATGATCCTATACAGCATATCATCTCTCTGATGACTGGGTCTGTTGAAATTGCGAGATTTGTACACGTTCGTGATGGAGCGTAGGTGCTCCTGGATCCTGATCTTAAATGGACGCAGGGTTTCTCCTACATACTGTTTGTCACAAATCTTGCAATTGAGAAGATAGACTATGTTGCGGGTTTGGCAGTTGCCTGTTATTTTGGCTTTGTAGGAGAGGCCAGTATGGAAGCTTTTGAAGAACCTGGATTTGTCCATGTTTTTTCAGCTATTTGTTTTTTTGTTGGGCAGGGGAGTAGTGGGTTGAGATGTTCCTGTGGGGGGGGGGGGGGGGAGTTTGGTCTGGGTTTAATAGTTTAGCCATGATGATCGATCGTATTCTTGATTGTTAGCTCACCTGGCCTGAAAGGCTCCCAGCCAAATTTAGTTGAAATCGATCAAGTCTTTAAAGAGAAAAAGCGATTTGACGGACGGATGGATGGACGATGGACGGCCACCATGGCATAAACTCACTTGGCCTTATAGGCCATGCGAGTTAAAAATGGATAGTCAAAATCGGTTTCGCGCTGTGATACGCCATCGGGGCATGCTAATAATTAAAACAGAGTGCCCTCATTGAACTTAGGCTGCCCGCATTCTATGTCATATAATAAATCGGTACACATACTTGCATTATTATAAGATATTGTATGAAGATGCCATTTATCAAGATTCAGTGAGACAGTCACTATTATTCTGAAATTGCATTTGTATTACACAATGATATGAGATAAGACTCAACAAATTATGGATTTATAAATATTCAAGGCACTGATATTTTTCCTAACCACGGAAAATTGGCATGCTCATGAGTTCCACATACCCTCAGTGATTTACAATTGCATTTGCATCAGGGCACTCACTAAGTTACAGCACTGGGCCTAGGTGTGTCCCACTGGCGGTTACTGTTTGAGTGGCAGTCGCTTGGTCCGTATGGGTATTGGTTTCCACGTGAACACCAGTTGTTTGAGTCCAGGTACTCTGGTCTAGGCCTGATTGGGCCTAGTGCCAGTCATTGCCTGCTTCTTGGCCTTCTGTTTCTAGCACTTGGTGACCGTTGTGCGTTGTTGTGGCGGATGCGCGTGGTGGCAATTGCTTGTTCTGCTTCCCTCAGAGTGTCAGTGTCAGTAGCTTCCTTGAAAGTTCATTTAAGCCCTGCTGTCTGACAGTATTGAACTGTGTTTCAATAATAGAGAAAATCGAGGCCAACAATACCATCAGACGTGCTCTGTGGGGTCACCAAGGACCACCAGATTTACAATATAGACTGCTTCCAATGCTATCTAATCTTTAGACTGGAGGATGCCAAAAATCCCTCGAGGTCCCTTAAGACTTATGCATCATATGGAGACATGCGCTAAATGTGACTGACAATTCGTAATTTCATCTACTTCATGCTACATTACAGAAACTTCTGATATTGTCAAACATTCGTTATGTATTACTTCACTGTCTCTATGTTTCTAGATACGCATACATTGTATCCTTGTGGACAACACGTCTACATTGGTTTTCTTTCTTTGATCCAGTGGACTCATATGGCGATATCTTTATCCGAATATGAACATTCTGTAATATACAACATTACTATAACTTTGTGACCATCAATGATTTGTTGTGTTCTACCACACAGGACTGAACGCAGCTCTAAAATATACCTACATTTACTCGACTAAATTGAAATTGAAGATGGACATTAGCATGTTCTGTTATACTATGCTCTCCACCTACGAGTACTCAGCCGCCAATACATGGATACACCCATCCACCTTTTTGATGTTTGTATGCTCACCATAACAGACTCGAGCGGTCGCGTCTTTAACTTACCTGCTGTGGACACCAACACTCATGCCTTCACCATCTTATACTTGTGTCCTCACTGCATTTTCGCATTATGCTGTGGCGACCATCCGTCGTGTGTCCGTCCATCAACTTTTCCTTTAAACGACTTCTCAAGAACCACTGGGCCGATTTCAATTATATTTGGTAGGAAGCATCCTTAGGGAATAGCAATCTAAGTTTGTTCAAGTGAAGCCGATCAGCCAATTTGGCTGGCGTCCATCTTGGCTTTCGGCTGATCTTAGGAAACATCTTTAAAAATCTTCTCCAAAACCGCTTTAGGAATCGATTTAAAACTCATGAAACATCATCTGGGGAAAGAGCTAAGCCAAATTTGTTGAAGACTTGATTGACCAAACAGATGACCTAGTTTTCCCGAAAATAACTTCTCCAGAACCACTGAAGGGATCAGGCCGAAATTTGGGAGATATGATTGGGAATTAAGGGCCATTAAAATTTGTTCAAGGAAGTTGATCCGTCAAAAAACATGGCCGCCGTGGTCCAATCAAAATATAGCGTGTTTTGCAGCCATATTGGATTTTTTTATTTGATGGCTTTTGAGGCGAAATTGGTTTTATATATGTTTTTGGGTATTCTGATCTCAAATTTGCAATTTTCAAAACTGTCGGATAAACGGGTTGCCGTCTTGGATAATCTGCCCGCAAAAAGCTCCCATACTAATGAAATATGAAATTTAAAATGTCTTCTCAAGAACTACAGGGCCGATTTCAATTATATTTGGCAGGAAACATCCTTAGGGTATGAAGATTTAAGTTTGTTCAAATGAAGCCGATTGGCCAATTGGGCCGGCAGCCATCTTGGATTTCGGCTGATTTTTAGAAACGTCTTGAAAAATCTTCAAAACCGTTTGAGGGATCGATTCATCTCATGAAATATCATCTAGGGGAAGAGCTGAACCAAATTTGTTCAAGAGAATTTGATTGGACAAACAGTTTGGTTGCCTTCTTGGATGACCTAACAGCTGAAGAGATCGGGCCAAAGTTTGGGACATATGATTATGGAATAAGGGCCATTAAAGTTTGTTCAAGGGAAGTTGATCTGTAAAAAATCATGTCCACCGTGGGTCAATAAAAATATGGCGTGTTTGGTGGCCATATTGGATTTTTTTATTTGATGGATTTTGAGGCCGAAATTGGTTTTATATATATTTTTGGGTATTCTGATCTCAAATTTGTAATTTTCGAAACTGTCGGATAAATGGGTTGCCCGACATCTTGGATAATTTTCCCGCAAAAGGCTCCCATACTAAAGCAACGGGAAACTTAAGTCTTCTCGAGAACTACTGGGCCGATTTCAATTATATTTGGCAGGAAACATCCTTAGGGCATGAAGATTTAAGTTTGTTCAAACGAAGGCGATCGGCCAATTTGGCCGGCGGCCCTCGTGGATTTTGTCATGGAAATGTCTGTTTGAGCAATTGATTCAAAACTCATAAAATATCATTTAGGGCACGAGCTGAACCAAGTTTGTTCAAGGGAACTTGATTTGCCAAACAGTTTTCATGAAAGCAACATCATCTCCAGAGCCATTGAACGGATTGTGCCGAAATTTGCGAGATATGATATTGATTGATGACTAAGGGGCAAAAAAGTTTATTCAAGAGAAGTTGATACATAAAGAAACATGTTACAAGTCTGCTCAACTCATTAGAGTTCTGCTTATTGTTAATGACCATTCTCGTTGAGATGCCTATGGTTCAGGTGAGCGATACAGGCCCCTTGGGCCTCTTGTTTGTTTATTGAGATGTTTCGGTGTAGGACTACAATCAGGGCAACAGTATGCCCACTATTCATTACAAAACAGAATACAACAACTACTAGCATCACTTAAACACAAGCTGTCTTGTTCATTTCTAACTAAAGATAACAATACAACTCTGGAGACACAAATCAATGAAGAGACCCCCACCCTGTAGAGGGTCTAGCGATTCTGTGCACCACTCTATCGCCTCTGGACGAAAGGCTATAAAGTCTGAATCATTGTCCATGTCGGTCTGATCTCTACATTACTATATCCCTCCTAAATCCCCTCCCCTCCCCCAACCACCACCAAACACCACCACACACACACCACACCAAGGTACCGCCAGTACTACCCAAAAAAGCCACACACCCAATTCCATACCATATATTACCGCCAGCAATGCCAGAACTGCCAGGTACCACCATACACCCAATAACGCCAGTATCACCAAAGTACAGCCAACCACCCTACACCACATACTGCCAGGTACCACCAACCAACATGCACCCCATACCGCCAATCAACACCAGGGCAGGTACTGCCAAGTACCGCCCAGCCATACTTCCAATCCCCCCACCTGTATTGCCAAACAGACCACACACCCTCCAGGTCACGTGACCACAAGTCCCATAGAATATGCCCATAGAATGTCGCCCACGTGACCACATCCGGGCACCCCACCAAGAAGTATAAAAGGAGCGAGTAAACTCAGCACAGATCATTCAGACTGTTGGATCTGACAAAAGCAGACCAAGTGTCAGGCAAATATATTCAGTTATCAAAGATACATTGTTATCATCGCACTCTTTGTTAGTGCGCATGCATGATTTAGTAGCTTTCCGGGAGAAAATCCTTTTTTGCAGGAATCTGTATGCTTATGTGTGTGCATTCTTTGTAAACAAGTGACGTAATGAAAGTCCAGACAGACTAATATTGTTGGTTTTGGAGAAACCCTGTAGCTCATGTATTTTTTGTCATACTGGGATACGTTTATTTCTTGTGAAACAATTAATGTACTTTTGAGTTTCATTTGAGTAACAAAGTATGTTTTTGTTGGCATGGGATACTGCATAATGGTCATGAGGATACATTAGTTATTTGAATCGATGCATTTTGAAGTTGATCTCATTTTGAAGTGAGAAGATAATTAATTATAGGCATGGACAAGTAATGTTTGCTTGTCCTATACAGCGCTCCATACCATGTAGGATCCTCAGCAGTGTTTTTCAAGATAGAGCGTTCTTTCATCATAAGTATTGATGTATCTTCTTAATAGATTGTAGTAATATACAGACATTATGTCCAAGAGAAGGACAGTATAAGAGTATCATATCAATCAATTGTCTTTAATACACTGTAGTAACATACAGATATCATGTCCATGAAGAGACCAATATACAAGCTTCATATCAATCAATGGTGAAGATATACAATACATATTCAAAGGTGGCGGCAGTGTTTTGCCTTTATGAGGTGATACAGGTAATGATGAAAGTTAAAGATGAACAAAGTTAACACTTTGTTTTAGTTGAAGCAAGAAAGATCCCTCTTCTGTGTTCAGAGACAGGATGGATATAACAGTTAACAAGCAGTTTTATTTTAATTGGAGGTTCTTCCTCCTATCCCTACAACGATTGTGAGCGGTCATCTTGGAAAGTTTGATGATCTGCAATGCCACCTCGCGTAAGAAATGTATTTGTTGTGCGTCCAGCATTTCAGTGGTTTTTAGCATATTGGTGGCGAATGAAACAATGGTGTCTTTTGGAGCTGTATGCATGAAGCTGGAAGCGGATTCGACGAGCAGACCCGATTCAGGAGCAGACCCAGGTTTATTTGGCTTCTACTATCAAACTCTGCACAGTCAAAATTACTGCTTTTAGTTTCCTTGATGCTTGATGGAGTTGGCGGTGGTAGAGAAATGATTTTAGTTTTTGCCATATTCGACGGTATATCCAGGAGCCCATGGTCCGTATTTGTCTGGCATTGGTTAATGTTGTCAAGCCTCTCACTGGAACTAATCTTGGCTGCTACAAGGGCAGCGAGGATGGTGGCCACCTCAAAGACACTATAATCATCAGAATTTGGCAAGCGTGGAAATGACAAGACATTAGGCACTATGGCATGGGAGCCAGTGGAGGATGAGTTTGGAAAAGCTAATGGCTTCTGTGGAATAGCTACACTCGGACTGAGAACAATAGATGTTGTGTTCATTGCCAGGCTAGAATGATCCAAAGGAGCCATCTTGATTTTAGGCTGCATAGTTAAATCTATTGGTTCATTACTAATTCAAAGGAATTTTAGATTTGGGTACGTTGGATTTGACCGATAGTTTTGTAATTTTAGGGAGGTTCATAACTGAATTGTTTATTCTGCTAATTCGTTTTACCCCTATGGGTTTGAACATAGCAGCATAATCTGTAGTCTGGTGTGAGATGTCGGAAGCAGCAGATGTTCCGAAAGCGAAGCCGATTTGTCTATGGCTGAGAAGGGCTTGCTTTAGCCATAGTTTCCTCGTGGTAAAATTGGAGGGTGTTTTACAGAAAACAAGCAAAGATGGCATTTTGGCGCTCTGGTTATTATATTGTTCTGTGATGAACCACAAACCTGATTTTATTTCCTTTTATGGGAGCATTCTGTATGCGTGCCCGTGCAACTGTAGGAAAGAAATTGCGATCATCTCTTAGGTGAGCAGTGGCAGATTCTAATCGACTGAATTCTAGGACAGGTGACAGATAAGTTTTTGTTTTTCATGTCCATGTGATCCTTATGTTCCTTTAAGTGTTTTATAATTTTTCAGACAGCTGAATCCTCTCTGATGGTCAGAGCAATAGAAAGGAACCGAATTGTACATTTTAAACAAGAGGCCCAAAGGGCCTGTGTCGCTCACTTGGAGCACTGTGCATTTTTGTCAAAATTGTTGGTGGGTGGTTTAGGAGTAGTCTTTTAAATGAGTTCGTGGACATTTTTGCAAGTCCAATATGGCCGCCAAATACGCTACATTTTGATTGGTCCACTTGACATATCTCCTTCCCTTGAAAAACCTTTAATGACACTCAGTGCCTAATCATAGCTCCCAAATTTTGGCCCAATCAGCTACGTGGCTCTGGAGTTGTTTTGGCAAAAAAATAGGTTATCCAAGATGGCCACCAAACCATTTGGCCAATCAAGTTCCCTTGAACAAACCTGGTGCAGCTCTTGCCCTAGATGATATTTCATGCATTTTGACTTGATCCCCCAAGAGGTTTTGGAGAAGATTTTTTAAAGACATTTCTATGAATCAACCAAAATCTAAGATGGCGTGAGAATACATTTTAAATTTCCCATTGGTTTAATATGGGAGATTTTGGCGGTTAAACGATCCAAGCTGACCGCTAAACCATTTATCCGACAGTCTCGAAAATGGCAAATTTTAAATCACAATACACAAAAACACACATAAAACCAATTTTGGCCTCAAAATCAATCAAATAAAAAAATCCAATATGGCCGCCAAACATGCTATATTTTGAAACTTTAATGGCCCTTAGTCCCTAATCATATCTGCCAAATTTCGGCCTGATCCCTTCAGCGGTTCTGGAGAAGTTATTTTCGCTAAAACTAGGTCAACCAAGATGGCCGCTGTACTATTTGACCAATTAAGTTCCCTTGAACAAATTTGGTTGAGCGCTTCCCCTAGATCATATTTCATGAGGTTTCCTTCAATCCCTCAAGCGGTTTCGGAGATTTTTAAAGATGTTTCTAAAAATCGGCCAAAATCCAAGATGGCCGCTGGTCAAATTGGCGGATCGGCTTCGTTTGAACAAATTTGGATCCCTATGCCCTATGGATGCTTCCTGCCAAATAGAATTGAAATCGTCCAAGCAGTTCTTGAGAAGTCGTTTTAAAGGAAAAGTTGACAGACACACGATGGACGGTTGCCACGACATAAGCTCACTTGGCCTTTCAGGCCAGGTGAGCTAAAAAGGATGGGTGACACCACAATGACATGGCAATTTTTGCGTGATGAATGGATTTAAAGATTAAAACTTGAGGGAAAGAGGGAGGGGTGTTGGAAACCATTCATCCAAAATGGTTAATGCCAAAAGGTTCTGGGGTGTGGAGTTGGTGGATCCAGTAAAGCTCTTTCCTTTCTCCTGATGGGGTACTTGAATCGGCATTCAGGTCTTCTGTTAGGACTTGTATGATGCGGTAAGAGAGGTGCTGTTTGGAATGGTTACGGAGGTTGAAATCTCTAGCCACGGGCGTAGTTTAAATTCTCTTATGGTCTCCCCTACATATTGTTTGTTGCATAGGCTGCATGTGAGGAGGTATATCATATTGGGAGTTTTGCAATTGCCAATTATTTTGGCTGTGTCTGGCTGTGTCAGTGATATCGGTAAATGTGCTTTTGAAGGTCCTGGTTTTGGAAATTTTATGGTAAATGCTGCAACAATTTTCATTCAAATTTTGTAGCAAGTAGCAATCGCATTACCTAATTAATTTGACAATAATTTGACTGAATACTGTTGCTGTCATTCATTGCAACAATGCTCAGGCAATTTATTTTTAAAGTATATAAAAGCTTTCTCGTATTTTCTCCTTGAAATTGACGCACTGAACAGCACTGAAATACAGGCTGTCGAATGTACTGCCGTGAATATGTCCTACATGTACGCTTATGCTTCCAGAGCTGGTTGACAAATGACTAGTTGCATGTATCTAGAGAAATCCTTTGCATGTACAGACAATAGACTCAATGAATATGGTGCTCCATAGTTGCAATGAAAATGGAGTCACAGCATTGCATGCTGGGTAGGATTGCATGCCGAGTAAATTGAACAGAAATCAACAGGCATCTCATATCTCATGCAAAAATGTCTATTTAATGGGACACGAGAACTTTAAACACTGCATCACACAGCCAATCCCTTTTATTTTTCCTCACATCACGCATATGCGGCGGTCCTGCAACATTTGGATTGTTATGCCATGGTATTATACAGGTTATGATATGGTATGGTATCAGATATGGCAGAGCACCGAGCACAAGAATCATCAACAACATTAAATTTTATATATTTTATTTACATTTAAATTATATTATATATACATAGTATATATGTACAAAAACTACTTAAAATATGTTGGACGGAATGCAAGATGTTGGATGTGGAGATGACGAATACAAACGTTGACACATGATCGATCAAGTATACTAGTGCCATCCTTCTACGGTGAGTGTTCTGTTCTATTTCTGCAGAATAAACTGTTCTATAAACTCATTCTGCTCACTCTCCTCTTTCAATAGGCCATCATACTGGATCCGTAATCTGCAAGTAATCAAGCAAACATATCACATGACTATTCTGACATAAAGTTTACATGTCCCGAGCTATGACACACTGGCTAAACATTCTCAAAGAAAATGATCATCAATGCAACTTTACAACAAGCAGAGTATCCGGGGGCTGGGGATAGGGGTAGTAAACTTCTGCTACCCAGTCTGGAATCGTATGCTCGTGCTTTTATTTTGGATATTTCCAAGGGTTTTCGAGCTATCCACTTTTTTGTGGGCGAAATAGTCCCCGAGGAAATGTATGGGGATTTTCAGTACACCTAGAGTTTTGTTTGGATTATAATCATACGTGGATAGGATGTTACCCTTAGGAAGATGTCTGCCCACCTAAAAGGTGACCCTGACCATTGACCTTACAATGCATGAAATAGTGCAGCATAAGGAATGTATGGGAATTTTGAATATGAATCTTGGAACTGTGACTCCAGTGTTTTGATTGGATCACTACCATACTTGGTCAGTGTGTTACCATGGCATTGGAGTCCTGTAGGTGTTGACTGATCTGGCAGGCAACACGCCAATGTGGAAGAGAATGCCTTGGCATTCAAAGTTACAAGTTTTCGTTTTTGGCAGAAATAAAAGCCCCTTCATCAGAAGTCACTGGACATATATAAGACAACACCCTCTGAGATCCTGGGTCACAGGCCTAGGTGGAAGGGCACCCCCTCGGATCTCAAAATTACCAGTTTTCATTTTTGACAAATGAATTAAGGATTAACCTTAAACCATGAGGCTCGACTTTACGACTTTGGGATGAACTATGAAACTTGACTTCAAACAAAATAAATAGAGACAGCCTTATTAACAGCCTTATTAACAAGAGGCCCAAGGGCCTGTAATGTAACGCTAACCTGGACCGTTAGGATTTGAACCATTTGCATTTAAATCCTGGTTGACATGATGGATAATTTTCGGAAAAAAAATCGATAATGCCCACCAAAGAAACTGACCAACCAAATTCTCGTTTGATATGTTGAAGCCTAAGTATTGCCTTAGGAAGTTTTGTTGAATTGGCCCACTAATTAAGGGGTAGCCTTGTAAATTGGTCGATCAGCTCCATTTGAGCAAAACTGAATCTCTATTGCCCTAAGGATGGTTCCTGCCACATATTGAAATCAGCCCAGTAGTTCTTTGTTGTTTAAAGAAAACCTTGGCGGACGGACGCTGGATGGCAGACAGTGGCCATGGCATAAGCTGACTTGGCCATTCTGGCCAGGTAAGTTAACAAGGAGAGTGTGAAGAGTGAGTACT
>JAVVLW010002036.1:0-23000 GCA_034401795.1 Chaetoderma sp. LZ-2023a
AAAGGCGGTCGAGGCGGCTATTCCTCTAACATCGTGTGCCCTTGCGCCTTGCACCTGGTGCCCAGTCGCCATCTCATGGGTAGTCTGAATGCATTCGACGACCCAACGAGAGATAGTATCCATGGATGCGGTGCCATAAGGCTTCTTATGACAGATCCATAGATGTCTATCGTTCGACCGTAACGAGTCAGTCCGTTTCCTGTACTTAGTCAAAGCACGGACCGGGCACCAGACACTGGCATCACGATCAAACCTTGTTAACTTCGGTATAATGATCGGTTTGCCGGGATATCTCAGATTGATTCTTTGACATAAACTCTGCTCTTGGCAGAAGACGCAGACCCTCTCCGGAGACAATAAATCGGTCCCTCTCTGCCGAAAGCGCATGGATCTCACTGCACCTTCTAGCTGAGGAAGCTGCCAATAGAAAGACCGCCTTTAGAGTCAAATGCTTTAGACTAGCCGAACGCAACGGTTCGAAAGGGTGCTTGGCCAGTACATTAAGCACTAAAGATAGACTCCAGGCTGGAATGACTACCGGTTGTCTCGGTCGGAGATTGCTCATTCCCTTCACCATCACATTTAACTGGGCCACCTCTGGACTATCCCTGTTGGCTAGACAAGGGATAACTGATGCCAAAGCTGACTTGTATCCAGCAATTGTGACGGGAGCTAGTCCTGAAAAGAACAGCTCACAGAGAAAGTCTGCTATTTGCTGAATAGTGGATTGAAAGGTATCAATACCCTTTTCTTCACACCAGTCTGCAAATCTGTTAACCTTGTTGTTATATGACTTGAAGGTTGACCTCCTTCTCGCAGCCGCGACGAAATCAGCAGCTTGTCGAGAAAAGCCTTCCGACGTGGAACGTTGTTTGATAACATCCACGCAGTCAATTTGAACATTTCGGGACGCTCGTGTAGGAAGCGTCCCTTGGCCTGGGAGATTATGTTCGGAATCTCGGGCAACTGCACTGGGTTTTCCACCAGCAGATCTATGAACCACGCCCTTCTGGGCCAATACGGCGCTATTAGCAGGACCAGACACGGTTCCTCCCTGATCTTCACCAATACCTTCGGCAGAAGAATGGTGGGTGGGTACGCTTAAGCGTGCTTCCCCCTCCAGCTTATCACCAGAGCGTCTGTATCGATGGCATTTGGATCTGGAATCGGCGAGACATAAGTCATGATTTGAGCATTTTCCCTTGTGGCGAACAAGTCCACGTTGGGTTTGCCCCAATGCTCGAAGATCCTTCGTAGAACTGGAGGGTTGAGGGACCATTCTGTTGGCAGAATTCTCTGTCTGCGAGACAAAGCATCCGCCAGAATGTTCAATCGGCCAGGAATGTGAGCTGCTTTCAAAACAACCGAGTAATTCCTGCACCATTGAATCAAGTGCCACACTTTGATACACAGTGTGGGTGACCTGGTCCCGCCTTGGCGATTTATGTATGATACTACCGTCGAATTGTCCGACCGTATCAATATTACCGTGCCCCTGATCATCGGAAGAAACTCTTCCAAGGCCAGTTCCACTGCCATCATTTCCAACAGATTGATATGCAGCTGACTCTCCTGGAGAGTCCATGTGCCCGAGACCTGGTGCTCTCCCAGGCAGGCCCCCCCCACCCCTCCAGCGATGCATCCGTGTACACGGATAGCTGGGGGTGGGGTAGGTGCAGCGAAACCCCATCTAGGAGATTCTGACGCTCTTTCCACCATACAAGATGCGACATTATCGGCTCCAAAACTGGCACCAGTTTTGACAGGGGTTCTGTTCTCTGTTTCCACAGAGACATCAGATACAACTGGATAGGTCTTCGCATTAGAGCAGCGTACGGGATCACCTGCTCCATGGAGACCATCATGTCCAGCATCTGAAGAAACCGCCTCGCCTGAATGTGGTTTCCCACTCGAAAACTCTTGAGGATGGCTAACAGAGACACCACTCTGGGCTCTGATGGGTAAACCCTGCCCTCCTCGAGATCGAATCGCATCCCCAAATAAACGAAATGTTGAGTGGGTGTCAACTCGGATTTCTCCTTGTTGACTATCCAGCCTAGATCTGAAAGTAACTTCAGAGTCAGAGCAGTATCCACGTCCAACCTGGCTGCCGAGTCTGCTTTGATCAGCCAGTCGTCTATGTAGGTGTGTAGCGCCACGTTCTCCTTTCTGAGAAACGCTGTCACCGCAAGGACCACTCTTGTGAAAACCCTTGGAGCTGTCGACAGGCCAAACGGGAAAACAATAAACTCCTATACTTGATTCTGAAACGCAAATCTCAGAAACCTGTGACAACTACTGTTCATTGGAATGTGGAAATATGCATCTTTCAGATCGATCGATACACACCACATTCCCTTCCTCAATCCTGCCATTACCGACCGAGGCGTATGGATAAACCAATTTAATGGCCTGAGATTGAGTACGGGTCTCCATCCCCCTGTGCTCTTGGGGACAAGGAACATATTTGAATAGAAGCCTGGAGTGTTTTGAATGGCTTCTAACTTGTCTGGTTCCCTTGGTACGGGTGTCCAGACAGGTGCCAAAGACAGATTCTGTGGCGGAAAGTCCTACCACTCCGGCATGTAACCCTGGGATAACCATCCCAGGACCAGACTGTCTGACGTCACACCTCGCCAGGCCTCGACGAAACGCATGAGCCTTCCACCCACCATAGACGCCTCGACGTCTAACGGGGTTGTCCGGCTCGCGGTCCGCTCCCCCCCCCCCCCCTCCTTTCTCAACGAGAGAGAGAGAGAGAGAACCATTTCGGTCTTGGCTCGGCAGGTCTAACTGGCACCGCTGTTCCTGTCGCACAGGTGCGGTCCATGCGGATACGAAGGGAGCTCTCGTACCCTCAGGTACGATCCGCTCCCTTCTTTCCGCCCTTTGAGGACTTACCCTTTCCCTTCCCGCCTCTAGGGTGATCAGGAGCAACATTGGGGAGGGTAGGGGCCCCCACAACCTTCCTGGCTTTCTTCGACGGCGGCGGCTGAGAAAAACCAGACAAAGCAGAAGTCGCACTAGGCTTAGCTTTCGCCTTGCCTTTATGCTTCTTCTGCTTCTTTGAAGGTTGAACAGCTAACGGCTTCCCTACAGCCCTTAGTGCGTGCGCTTGCCGCACTAGCTCCAGCTGTAGGTTTACCGCCAACCGATTCTGCGCAATGCTAGCAGTGTCTCTAGGATGGCCCGCGCCTGGCCACCGCTGCTAGGCCATGTCAGGGGTGTCCCAAGAAGATGCTCCCTGACTCCCGTAGCCGGACGCATATGGTCAAGAACCATTTGCCGCCTGGACTTTGTCACACGCGCCTGCACCCTAGCCAGCGCGTCCATAGACAGCACCAAGCCATCATTGACGCACGAAAGCGCCACAGGTGGCACAGGGTGGCCTGCCCCCCGCTTCAGCCCTCACCGACTGAAGAAGGCGATAAGAGTGGTTGACAGCACTCATAGCTGCCCTCACACCCTCATCGCATAGGGACAGGACCTCATCCTGGTGTGCCTGGGACTTGTCCACAAGTGCCGGACCGGGGCCACCCGCTCCAGCACTCTGGACACCCAGAACCCATCGGTCATCCTCGGTGACCGATGGTACCACATCATACCTATCGTATTCCCCCCGTGGAATACGACACCTCGCCCGCACCTCCCTGGAGGCCGCAGGGAGCTGGCCCTTGGTCCAACAGACTGGATCCGGGCTGCGGGCAAGATTCCCATCCTAATCGATGCAACCGACGGATGGGGCGCATCCTCCTCGGCCGTGGCCGAAACCACAGACGGGTCCACCCTGGCTAGCCAAGCCAGAGCATCCGACCAGTCTATTTCCGAGGAAGACACACCCGTGAACACATCAACCGTTGACGCATTCACAGGCCTACCAGCCACGGCCTCCCGGCAAGGAGCCGCGGCTGACACGCCACCCCATGAAACACACCAGTCCATGGGGTAGGCCAGCACGGAAAACCGTGCGGACCCATAGCAGACGCGGAACCGTGGCCAGACACGGGCGCCAACGCCACCCCACATCTGACCGCCGGAGCAGGCGAGATAGGTGAGTACCACGCCTGGCCCGGCACACCCGTCACCGTGCCGGCTGGCGTCAAACCAACCGTCACGGGACCGGTGCCTGGTACCAGATTGGCGTCAACCACGGGCGGAGCCGCTGCCCTGGCTTGCGCCAAGCCAGACAGATGGAGGACGGTTCCGTCCAGGATGGAATCGACCTCCATATTCTCCACCCGTGGCATCACAGGCCGCAGCAACCTCTCCTCGTCGTCTTCAGACTCCGAAGAGTCGTCACTAGACGAAGAAACCGTGGAGCCGTCCTGGCGGATGGCTCCCATGCCTGACGGACCAACCACCGCTACTGGACCACCCGGAGGTGGCCGCAGAGAGACAGAACCCATCAGGCCGGAGCCCGACTGGACTGCCAGGGGGCCGAACACCGCCGGCGGTGCCATCTCCATCTGGGGATGTGGACTGGCCCCACCGGCCGAACCGGATGCTCCACGATTTAACTTCGAACCGCCTGACCCCGCGTCAGACCCAGCCACATCCTTCTGGGCAAGGAACTTCAACATCATATCCGCGGACCACACTGCACACACATTACACCTACTATCAAGGTTACATGGAGTACATCTAAAGCAGACATGGTCCTTAAATAGGACCTGTACGAACTTGTGGCACTCGTCACATGATGGCGGGGCTGGCTTGGACTATAAATAAGCACAAACCTACAATAAGCAAGCGGAACGAGACACGGATGGAAGGCAAACAATTAATTTTCAAATATATTGACCATAAATTAACTGTAACCCTCCCGCACCCCACCCCGCAATGTTACAGCAAAGATCGCATTGATTATGACGACAAGAACGAAGCGGGCATAAATACACCCATAATTGATCCTCTAGGATGTATAACGGAACCAGGAATCATATCGCCTAGCACTCGGGGTATACTTACAAATCAATATAAATTATACTCCTAACGAAAGCCAAAACGATATGTGAAGAAACAACAAAATGTAAACAAACTGCTGTAGCACACGGTAAAACCGCAGACCACACATCTAATCAAGAATTTTGAAACCACTGATCATTGCAAACAGATCGTGATAACACGCAAAACTTGAACATTCCACAGTTTTCTGGTACCATTTTTAGTACGCAGCACCCAGAACAAGATGCGTGAATTAATGAAAAAAAATTTTTTCACATAAACATCCGAGCACCACGGGTGTGACGTCACCCGCTCGGATCTTACGGAGAACGACGTCAGCCGATATTCGTGTTACAAATACCGTAGCAAACACCTATTTTCATATCTGCCGATCGCCTGTTGGGGTTTAAAGAAGGCGACCATCTGGCATATTCCGTTGTTAACACACATCCCAGATTCTTTGGGGTCAGAAATTGGAACATGCGACAGAACAAAATTTAGAGACCTAAGTCTTTTAACTATGGAATAATAAGGAAATATACGACCTGGTTATCATCGGCGGTATCCATATTATCCAATTATCCTTGCAAGAGAATCACTAGCTATCACAATCACAGACAAAAAGACTTAGATTTATTTCTTAATCTCTCCACTGCGAAAAGCATGTATAGCTCTTGTTGCTATGCAAACAAGAATGAGGTCTATGGTAGACGGGTACTCGGCAGTTGGGAGCCGAGTACCCGGTTCCAAGGAGTCGGTAAAGCTTTCTAAGTCTATAGTCCTAGAGCCAGGTGTCAGGGCCAGCTGTATATCAGAAGTAACAGAATGGTGAGTATTGATCGAAGGAGAAACAGTAATTCAACATTAAAAGAATTACCGTAATCCAGATGATATGAAATTATGACTTCAAATTTTAACATTCTGCATGACACTGAAGACATTCAACTTGTCCGGAAAACATTTATGGTCATTGGTTTATGTTCCGTTTCCATTTTAGCTTTAGTTTCAGCTACAGCAAAATCGTGATGTTCTATTCTTTGTAAGTTTTGGGAAACTAAATTAGTTGGACACATAAGCACATAGTGGCTTTTTCCAGCAATAATACTCCTTGAGATACCAAAAACTAATAGGGGTCCATCGCTGTATGACTCACAGAACGCGTTATTATAATTACGCATTTTTCAAATGACGCGTGAATAATTGCGTGTAGTAATGCATGGTTATATCTACGCATTTCTTGATCACGCATTACAAATATGCGTTGTCAAATGATGTGTAAATTGTTACGCATTAATCATACGCATTGTGTTGTTAACTGTATTTAGTGTCCGTCATGACGTATAGTCATAATAATGCTTTCTGTTTATGTGTATGTGGATTAAATCCATGTACACGCTTTTTATAAGTATATGCATCATATGTTATGATGCAAACTCATCTATGTATAGTGAAATTCAGTTTAGGTTAGCTATTCAATGTCAGTTCTACATTTGTCAGCTCAGATATTTTATAGGGTAGCTCAAATATATTATATATAGTTTTATTAGGTCAGCACAGATATTTTAGAGGATAGCCCAGATATATTAATTCTACATCAGGTCAGTTCAGATATTTTATATTAGGTCAACATTTTATATATATATATATATATATATATATATATATATATATATATATATATATATATATATATATATATATATATATATGCCATATCTCTATATTTTCTCTATTAAACGTGTAACAATTACATGTTAATTTGATGCAATGATGCATACTCTATAATGCATGACTCATGCATATTTATAATGTGCATTACTCTATAATGCAGAAGTCTTGCATATGACAGCACATTTATAATATGCATTTAGCAAAGTCTGCATAAATCATGCAGATGCATTTCTTGCGCTTACCACTTTATAATGCGCAAAGTAATTGACGCGTTAGTTATAACGCAAAAGCATGTTTCTTTCTTCTGCTGTATTATCCGTTCCGTTTTAGCTTCACTCAGATATATTTATTGTGATAGGGATAGTGGTTTTCCGGATTTCATAAATTTGTGGATTCAGATCCGTTCAATTATATAAGAGGTATATCATAAATGTTAAGGTTAAAAACGTTCACTAAAATTTAAAATATGCAATATTCATAGGTTTTCCTCGAATCTCACATATGTTAATTTCAGATAACAATTCCACTAAATTCATGTGAGATTATTTTTATTACTTCTTTATCAATTCGGCAATTCCGTCAATTCTGTCAGTTTTCTGCTGTGGTGGATAACCACTGTCCTTAATTTAAATTAAGGATGCTATGCTATTTTAAAATCTGTAACGATGGCCCTCATTCGGCAGCTGTTGATCTATCCATCTGTCTTATGCCGTTATGCCTGGACAGATGGACAACTATCATGGTCATATATATTATTTTTAGCAGTTGAGCGTCAATGCCGGTGTGTTTTTTATGGTGTGTGAATTTTTAAAGATTTGAGATTTTTAGATAAAATCTTGAATTATATAACTTTGTTTTTATAAATTGGGGAGAGTGTGGTGCTGGCGGTATCCCGGAATTCGCGGCTGCGGGGCTAGCTGATTCCCGCCGTTTCTACGGACGCAGGTCAGTCATACCTTGGAACTTGAAACGCGAGCACCTGCCGCTGGTTCCACGGGCCGATTCAAGAGCTCTGTTGGGTGAGTAACATTTTATATGTAGCTAAGTTACTACAACCCTAGACAAATTTGTCCTATTCTTCTTCTTCTTTTCGATCGCTGGTATCACACTTGAAGAGCTGTTCTCAAGATGAAATCTGTGGTTTTCCGCAGTTCTTCCACAGGCCCATACAGCTTTTCAAGAAAAGAGGTTGACAAAGACAAGATCTCTTCTCTCAGCAGCTGATACGTACTGCAACATTGAAGTATGTGCTCTATCGTCTGTTCTGCTTCTCCACAAGGACAAGCGGGCGATGTCGTAAGGTGGAACCGCCTGTACATGTGTTGGTTTAGTCTGTTATGTGCAGTTCTAAGTAGGCTTGCACGATTATCCGATATTATCGAAAATCGCGATTTTTTTTTCCAGCCACGATTTTTTACGATGTGATTTAAAAAAAATCGAAATATCGCCAAAATCTTACTGTCATGTATTCTATCTATTTGTAGCATAGGTGTCTATTACGGCAAGCTGTTCAATTTATTTCCAAACCAACATCTCTGAGAAAGGGGTGGGATTATACTAGGAATAGGTAACAAAAGTTTAAGTTTATTCTCTAAAATTACTTTAAAAGACGACATTAATACGAAAATTCAACGCAATTTACCGGTATAATTTCTTGCTGCCTTACTGTATACCTCAAAACCATGATCGCGGGAGTGAAATTATTACGTGGGAAGCTATAAATATTGCCTGTTTTGTAATAAGCATGGTTTATAAAATCAAAATTAGTCCCAAAATTTGACATTAAATGACGTCGCGGGAATAACTAAATCACGTGATATTGCTTACTCTCCTGTTTTTGGAGGCGAGAGGTGGTGCGTTCACAAATGTGATAGCTAAATGAGATGGTATACACGATTTAGCAAGCATGGCGAACTATCCTAGACGTTTCTGAAGGCTAACTATTATTAGTAAAATATATAAATCATGTGATATTGCTCGCTCTCCTGGTTTTGGAGGCGAGGGTGGTGCGTTCACAAATGTGATAGCTAAATGAGATGATATACACGCTTTAGCGAGCAAGGTGAACTATCCGAGATGTTTCTGAATGCTAACTATTATTATTAACCGGGTACTCGGTAAATTCGGAGCAGATCTAAACATTAGATGTCTATGGATCTAAAGTACATTCCTAATATCACGTGATTTGTATATTTTTACAGACGAGATGAAATGCCAAATTTTAGGATTCATTTTCATGTAATAAACGATGATTTTAACAGAGTACACAATATTTAGGTTGTCCAATATAATAATTTCACTCCCGCAATGATGGATTACATTAAGCCAATGGGTAAGGCGGCAAGAAATTATTGTGTCCTATTTTCGTGTTATTAACGATCGGTCTTAGTTTAAGCATCTTGGCAACTGGATTTCAAGGGTTTTTTTTAAATTTACCAATTAGAAGTCATCCGGCTAAATCTGATATGAAAACTCGTAGCAAAACCGATACGGCTACATAACCCACACCATGCAGTCCAACTCAACCCAAGACCAATTCACCCTGTGAATTCATATACCTTTAAAATAGGCTGTATGATATACCGAAATATCGCGATTTTTTCACCACGATATATCGCAATACCGCCTAGGACAATATCGTGCAAGCCTAGTTCTAAGACGAAAAATTCTCAAGATGAAATCTGTGGTTTTCTGCAGTTCTTCCACAGGCCCATACAGCTTTCCAAGAAAAGAGGTTGACAAAGGCCAGATCGCTTCTTTCAGCAGCTGATACGTACTGCAACATTGAAGTATGTGCTCTGTGGTCTGTTCTGCTTCTCCACAAGGACAAGCGGGTGATGTCGTAAGGTGGAACCGCCTGTACATGTGTTGGTTTAGTCTGCTGTGTCCAGTTCTGAGACGAAAAATGGTCACTTGCTCTGGCCTCGAAACATGATGGTAGGCATCTTCTGATTGAGGTGTTCTATAGAGTGACTTGATGATAGTCTTCATCTCTGTATGCGTAACCATGTTTTCTGTCTGATTCTCTTCTGCACCCACCTTTGCCATCTTGTCTGCTTCCTCATTTCCTTGGACTCCACAGTGTGAGGGGATCCACTGCAATGCTATCCGAAAGCATTTGATGGTTTGTAGTGCTTCTTCCAAGTTGTGGCAGCTTACCTTTGGTGATAGCCTCAAGGACGGAGCGGGCATCAGATAAAAAGACAATCTGTGCAATAGGGTCTGCTGTTCTGCTGATGGTATTAGCTGCATGGACCAGTGCTTCGACTTCAGCTCAGTAGTTTGTGCAGTGTTTGCCTGTCGGTATTGCAGCTGACTCATGTTGTCCGTTTGGATACTGTATGTGCAGTCCGGCCCCTCCGCTCCTAATTGCATCTTTGGCTGATCCATCTGTGTAGATCCTTATCCATGTCTCCTGAGGGTACATTTCTTCCAGCATGGCTAGGGTCAGGGCCTTCTTGCTCACATCACTGTGTTCATCTTTGGTTGTGAGATGAGGTACTGTTGTGCGAATAGCTATGCTCTCTAGTTTGTTTTCCCAGGGTGGAGGATCAAGGGTGTGGTTTGGGTCTTCTATTTGTGCTGGCAACATTTCTTGGTGTTTCCTTTGAAGTGCTTTTGTCTCTTTCACAAAACTTGATCTTTTAAGTCTTCCTGATGACAGCTGTGCTTGCCTGATCTTCATCGGGTGGTTGTTGAACGATTTGAACTTTGCAGCTTGGATCAGTGCTTTGCATTCCCTTCCTTTACTAAGTGGGGGGATGCCTGCTGTCTGCTCCATTTTTTCTAATGGTGTTGATCTCATTCCACCACTGATGATGCGCAGTGCCTGGTTTTGTACTCTGTCGAGGTTCTGTTGATTTAGCTGCTGCCATCCATGAGCTGGATCCATACTCAAGGTGTGGTCGTACGACACCTAGGTAGATGGTCTTGAGGATCTTTTCATTGGCACCCCACTTTGTTCCTGCCAGCTTCCTCATGACGTTTAGCTTTCTTCTGGCCTTTGCCTCTGCATTCTGGATGTGCTCCTTCCATTTTAATCTTCTGTCATAGGCGACTCCCAGGTAAGTCTGCTGGTCCTCGTACTCGAGTGGAGTACCACCCAGTGTCAGATTGCCAACCTTGGCTTTGGTGGACAGTGAGAATAGCATGGCTGATGATTTTTCTTTGTTGATGGTAATACACCAGCGATTGGCCCAAGCTGTAATTCTGTCCAAGGCGAGCTGCATTCTGTACGTGGCAGTCGTTGTGTACTCCTCGGTGCACCAGAGTACGAGGTCATCTGCATAGAGGGCTGCTTGGATCCCTGCTACAATATCATTAATGAAGAGTATGAACAGAGTTGGTGATAATACTCCGCCTTGTGGTACCCCTTGTCTCAGCAATACATTCTGTCCAGATTGTCCATCCACCAGCACCCTAGCTCTGCGATTGTGTAGGTATGACTTGGTCCAACGGAACATGTTGCCACCGATGCCTGTGCGCCGGAGCTTCACGAGGAGGCCATCCTTCCACACCTTGTCAAATTCCTTCTGCAGATCAATAAAGGCAGCTAGCATCACCTTCTTGGCTTGAAAAGTGTCCTCTATGGCCTGTGCAAGATGTGTTGTTTGATCATCTGTGCTCCTGAAGCCAGCCTGCTCTGAAACTATAGTGTTCTCCAACTCCAGGTACCACTGCAACCGCTGGTTGATGATGCTCTCCATGGTCTTGCATATGCAGCTTGTAAGACTGATAGGACGGTAGCTCAGCACTTTCGTCTTGTTCTTCCCTTTTTTCAGAATAGGAGTCATTCTGGCTTCCTTCCAGCACTGAGGAACCTCTCCATTGGTCCAACTGAGATTAAAGATATCTAGCAACATGCAGAGAGATGCATTACCAAGGTGTTGGATCATTTCATTCGTAATGCCATCTGGCCCGGGAGATTTCTTCTTCTTCAATTGGCGGATGGACTTCTTTAGTTCTGCTAAACTAATGTCAACTTTCATTGCATTGTGAGTGTTGGTGTCTGTTCTTTCCTTTTTGACGCATTCGTGATATAGATATGTTGATTTCTTTTGCATATGCCTTCGCAAAGGCATCTGCAGCCATCTTTCCAGACAGTGTTTGTCCATCTTCTTCAAGAGTAATCTTCTCTCCCCCGACACCCTCATCATTCAGTGCTTTAGTCAGTCTCCATAGCTTTGTGGTGTCTTGCTAAATTAAACTCTGCCGTCTTTTCCCTCCAGCTTCTTCTTTTGGCCTCCAGCTTGGTCTTTAGATACCTGGCTTTAGTTTGTTGTAGCGTGAAGTGGCTTTCATGACAGGGATTACCCTCTGCATCTTCTCTGGCCTTGTCTAGTTTATCATGTGCTGCTTGCAGTTCTGTTGTCCAGTAGGGGCGGTAGTTTTTCCTGAACCCTCGAGGAATCGCTTCATTGGCAGCCTTGAGGATACTTGAATTAAATTCCTTGACCGCATTGTTGATGTTTCTCCCTTCTACTGCTATATTTTGGGTAAGCTCATTGGAACGAATGCTGAACAGACTCTAATTTGCCTTTTTGTAGTTCCACCTTAGATGTTGAGGTGAACTTGTTGAAATACTTCCAGAAAGAGAGAGGAGGACTGGGCGGTGGTCGCTTCCTCCTAACTGCAATCCGACCACTCTACTGAGGTTTCTGTGAATGTCTTCTGTACAAAATGCCAAGTCCGGCGTTGTTGTCGAGTGCCACCGGCGCGAGTAGAAGGTAGGCTGATCTGTGGGATCATTGACAAGTAAAAGGTGCTTTTCATCTTGCCATGCTTCAATGTCGTCTCCTCGTTTATCAAGTGTTCTGTATCCCCAGCTCTGAGACTGGCTATTAAAGTCTCCCGCAATGAGGAAGTGGCAGTCCGGGACCTTGATTGTGTCAAGTGAGAGATTCTTGTCATTAGGGCAGTAATAATTGACAATGTCAATCACAGAGTTACTGGTTGTTACCTTGATATATTCTGCCCTATTTATTTAAGCAATAAATGGTGTCTGCATTCGCTTATAGGAAACGCCTATTTTCATATTAAAATTCTTTACCCTTATATTAAATCGGCGAAACCGTGCTTACACTCTCGAAAACCCATTATCCGATGATACGTATCCTATGGTGCCCACATATTGCGCATGTTTGGATTATTGCCTCCTATCAAATAGTCTAAGCAAAAATTGTAATTGTTGAATAAATATAAGAAACTAGTATGCGTTCTTATTCACCTGTATGAAACTTGCCGTTTTAATTGTTAGTCTGCGTAAGATACAGCATAAAATGGGAAGCCACCGAATCCAATGGTGTACCCACTTTTTGCGCACGGGCAAAAGGTATGTGTTGTGCAGCATATGCTACCACATTTTAAACATATGTTTCACATAAATGCATCGTTGCTGAAGATTAACCAATGGTAACATATGTATCATATTTGAATGATCGGTTTGACAAATGGTGACCGACTGCGTAAAAACATATGTGCTATTCTTAAAGGGGAAGAAAATGTCATCTGGTATTATTTAATCACCAAATATAGGTACACGCCTTCATATTTTATGTTTCTAAGAACAATTTTTGCGATAGATTAAACGAAATCTAGGATTTCTTTTTTCACGAGAGTTGATACTTACCTCCCTAATACTTTTGATATTGCTAAATATTGGCGTTCACTCAATAAACACTCAGATTAAAAACAGTTAGGTGCCCCTACTGGGCAGGTAGACAGAGGGTAGTCCGGCGGATGCCAGCCCCACCACCGCGCATGCGCCGACTACTACTTCCTCTGACTAATATATTGGCTGACACACATGCAACTAATAAGAGCCTGAAGACCGAGCCTCTGTGGGGTGGAGAGGCTGGGTCCGTATCTAGGGAGGTAAGTATCAACTCTCTCGTGAAAAAAGAAATCCTAGATTTCGTTTATTTCACATCAAGAGTATACTTACCTCCCTAATACTTTTGATATTGCCAGAATTCGACAGGGAATTCGGCGGGAGGGAGGCGAGGTCAAAAGACCAGCTCTTCCCTATGCGCTTTCACGCGTTCAAGGCACTTAAATGTATGAAACTGTGTGAAAACACAGTCAGGATTTGATGAACATCGGCTAACACCAACCGATGGATGAGATGACCGAATGTCATATGCGCTCCCCCCCCCCTCCTTCCTGGGAGGAAGACTAGAATGACCTCAATGTCCTATACGCTCTCTAGGTACCAGTGCCATGTACTATAGGACAGAGACGAAAAGGCTCCATTTTCGTATACTCTCAATGATGAACCACATCAAAACACAAACCATCACCATATTAATAAAAACAGGTAACGTGACAATACAATCAACAATGAACAACACATGAACAAGACTGACCTTGTTGAACTTGGCAGCTGTCATCCTCTTCCCAGTGGAGAAGACCGATGCAGTCCCAAAGAGTGGATGTTTCCATTGATTAATTGTGAAGTATATAAGCAATGAGGAAACCCTCCTCAAAAACATATAAGCGATTATTTTTTCAAAATCGACAAGGCGAGAGGATTCGAGGTGTCACGGAGATAATGGTCTGTAAAACTTGACTCACAGTGCCACTGAGCCACGGACATAATGTCATCCACAGGGACCCCATTAAATAGGGCAGTGGAAGTCACTACGCCGCGGACACTGTGAGCCTTGGCTATGTCAACCTGCTTACCAGTGGCGGATTTGTGACAAAATTGGATACACTCTACAATCCACCTGGAAATGGTGTCCTTAGACGCCCTGCCATGGGGTTCAATATATGACAACCACAACGCTGACTGATCGGTCCGCCACTCCGAAGTACGCTGTTTGTACCGAAGTAGCGCCCGAACGGGACACCATGCTTTAGAATTAGGATCATATCTAGTTAAAGCAGGCAAAAAAATAGGTTGACCTGGATATTTCAAAGACTGATTTTTAGCTAAGAAATTAATCCTAGGTAGTAACTTAAGGCCTTCCCCTGTAACCACAAAACGGTCATCCTCGGCTGATAAGGCATGAATCTCACTCCTACGCCTAGCCGAGGCCGCAGCAATTAAAAATACAGTTTTAAGAGTTAACATTTTCATAGAAATGGAACTAAGTGGTTCAAAAGGCTTCTCTCCTAGTACTTGAAGCACTAGCGATTCCTTGGTCTTAGATTGCCCATGCCTTTAATTAATACATTTAATGTACTTACTTCATCACTTCCCCTCTTAGCCAAGCAAGGAAAAACAGTCATTAAAGCTGACTTATAACCAGCAATAGAGTTAGGCTTGAGGCTATAGGCATCATACAGGTGACAGAGGAAATCAGCTACTACCTGAATAGATGAATGCATTGGATTAATAAATCTTTTTGAGCACCACTCTGCAAATCTGTTGATTTTATAATTATATGCTCTGGAGGTTGACCCCCTCCTGGCTTTGGCCATAAACATGGCTGCTTGCTCAGAAAAGCCCTCCTTAATTCTAGATTCCTTGACAACATCCACGCAGTCAATCTGAACATTGACGGATTGTTGTGAAGGGCCTTGCCCTGGAAGATAATGTCGTCCATCAGAGGTATAGGAACCGGATTGCAGACCAGAAGGTCCAGCAGATCCGTATACCATGATCGGCTTGGCCAATCCGGGGCGATCAGAAGCACTTGGCATTCCTCCTGTCTGATTTTCTGAAGAATTTTTGGAATCAGGATTGCTGGAGGGAATGCGTATGCATACATTCTCCCCCAGCTGATAGCTAACGCATATGTTGCGAAAGCGCTTGGATCTGGAATCGGAGAGACGTACGTCGTCATCTTCGCATTCTTCTTCGTTGCGAACAAATCGATGTTGGGTTTCCCCAATGGTCGAACAGACGATCCGCCACACATTGATTTAGTTGCCATTCCATCGGTAAAACACTCATCCTTCGGCTCAATGAGTCTGCTAGCAGATTCAACCTTCCCGGAATATGAACTGCTTTCAAGGTAATCCTGTGATCCAGGCACCAACAAAGCAGTCTCCATGTCATCATACAGAGACTGGGCGACTTCGTTCCGCCCTGGCGGTTTATGCAAGTCACAACTGTTGAGTTGTCTGAACGAATAAGAACAATCTTGCCCTGAACTTTCTGTAAGAAATGTTCCAGGTCCAGGACTACTGCTCTTAGCTCGAGTAGATTGATATGTTCTTTTGACTGTTCCAGATTCCAAAGCCCTGATATTGTGGATTCCTCCAGGCAAGCCCCCCACCCCTCCATCGATGTATCTGTATACACAGTCACCTGAGGGTGGGGAGGGGTCAGCATAAACCCCACCAAGAGATTCTCCGTGTTCAACCACCATTGCAGGTGGTGAATCAGAGGCGCCAACACTGACACGTTCGAGTCCAGCGAACCTGTACTCTGGGTCCATTGTGTCATGAGAAATAACTGGATCGGCCGCCTGCGTAAGGCGGCCTGAGGAATGACTGGTTCCAATGAAACCATCAACCCCAGCATTCTCAAGTAAACCCGTGCCAGGACACGACGACTGTCGCACACTGACTGAATTACTGAGATGAGTTTCTGAACTCTCTCCTGAGTAGGATAAACATATCCTGTCTCTAGATCGAAGAACATCCCCAGGTAAACAAACTTCTGGGATGGAGTCAGCTCTGATTTTTGGAAATTGATTACCCAGCCCAAGTCTGTGAGAGTCTTCAAAACAATCTCCAGATTGGCCGCTAACCTTTCCTGGGTGTGTGCTTTTAACAGCCAGTCATCTATGTACGTGTGGACTGCTATGCTTCTCCTGCGGAGGTATGCGGTGATCGCAAGAACCACACGGGTGGAAACCCGAGGAGCCGTGGAAATTCCGAAGGGTAACACCCTGAATTCCCACTGTCTGCCCTGGAATGCAAATCTCAGGAAGCGACGGAAACTCCTGGCTATGGGGATGTGGAAATAAGCATCCTTCAAATCTATCGACGCTGTCCACATTCCCCTCTCTAACCCCGCCAACACCGAGCGCACAGTCTCCATCTTGAAACTGGGCATCTCTATGAACTTGTTCAATGGCTTGAGGTTGAGAATTGGTCTCCACCCTCCGGTGTTTTTTGTTACTAAGAACACGGTTGAATAGAAGCCCGGACACCTTTGTGCCGGCTGAATAGCTCCTTTTTGTATGAGGGAAGTTATCTCCTCCTCGATACACAACCTCTGATCTGGATCTCTCGGATTCGGAGTCCAGATCGGCACGAGAGACAGTCGCGACGGTGGGCCTGTCATCCAATCGGGATGATACCCGACTGAAAGCCATCGCAAGACTAAACGGTCCTGAGTCAACCGTTCCCACTCTTGCATGTGGGCGGCCAGCCGGCCTCCCACCGGTCCACCTAGGGAGAGAGGTGGACATAAGGAGTGCAAGAGTGGCACTGTCTCCTCCGCCAGAAACACCAGAGTGGTTCTCACCGTGGCAATCAGCCCATCAGGCACGATTACCACGACCAGATCCCCGTGCGCCACGCCCAGCACCACGCGCACCTCAGTGCGCGGGTGGCTGCCTGTGCCTGGGGAGCCTGCGCCCCCCTCACTGCTGGCCGAAGCGCACGCGGCCTAGGCCGACGCTGCGATGGCGGGTGGCCTCTGACTTGGCCACCTCCACCTCGAGCCTGCAGGGGACGATACGCAGGGGGTGCAGCGCGAACGCTCGCACGGCGGAGCACTTCAAACTGCTCGCGCAGCGCCCTCTGGTTATTGACCAGGGTCACCGTCTCCTGGAGGTGCCTGCATCCCTCACCTCCAAAGAGACCAGGACCTGTCATAGGCGTACGCAGTGGCCTATTGTACAGGTCCTGGGACGGGCACAGATTGTCCAAGGCAAACGTGCGTCTCGCCCGGACACTCCTGGTCACCGCCCGCGTCATGCAGTCCAGAGCCAGGTTGATACCATCCTGGATGGCTCTCTGGACTGTGGCCGAGCTCGGCTGGCGCGATGCGGATGCTGTTACCACCCCTTGTAACAGCTCGGAGACGTGGGACAGAGCAGCAATCGACGCCCTCCCACTCTCCTCCGCATCACACAGCGCGGTATTTGCCGAACGCAACGCGTTCGAACACAGAACACCCATGTCAGAACGGGCGCCTGGCCGCGCATCTTCACCCAAAGCGGTCATCCACGCTCGGCTTGGGTACCACACCGTACCGCTGGTAGTCCAGGGGCACGATGCGGCAACGCCTGGCCACCTCGCGAGGGGCCTTCGCGAGACGCCCATTCGCCGTAATGGACGACTCCGCCGCCTCGAACATGTCAACGACATGTTCAGCCAGCGGCAGAGATGGCATGGCGTTAGCAGTAGCCTTACCAGCTAACCACGGCCTGTGGTCACGCTGGCTAGCCGACTGCTCCACGGGAAGATCTGGCCGAACACTTACCAGCCATTGGCAAGCGTCCGACCAATCCTCCTCCGTGGCTAGCTGCGAGCGCTCTACAAGACAGGGGCCTTCGTCTTCCTCCTGAGCGCACGCAGCAGAGCTTGACGGCAGATATGCTGATACCCCTGGCAAGCCAGGGAAAGCATGCGGGCCCGAAAGAACAGGCATGCTAAACTCCCTGGCTTGACCAGGAGCAGGCGCCGTGGTAGAGCGCGGGGCAGACACCGCCCCACCATGGTCCCGGCCAGCACCAGCGACACGCTCGGCAAGCCGAGGTATGCGGTAACCCTGGCCATCAGCACCGCCCAGGACCACCCTCTGGACCGTGAATTCTACTCCTGTGTGAGTAGATCCATGGAATACGTCGCCCGCATCCCCCGCGAGGGGTGCACAGACGTCGTACTCCATGGTCACGTCCCCAGACAGCGACCCTAGCAGGAAATCCTCTTCCTCCTGGCCAGAAAGATTTGACTCCGGGTCAGTAAAGAGAGCTAACCCGGACTGGCCAGGGAAGGTGCCATAGGAGGTACTGGCACCCGCGGCGTGCGGATCCCCCTGGACTGATAAGCAGCCCGCGGGTTCCTGCGACAGCCGTCCACGGCCCCTCGGCGCGGCACCAAGCCTGCTGCCAGGGTCGTGGATCGCCCCCACTAATGGGGCCACCTCTGAGTCGTCGAACAACGTAACCGACCTATGGAAAAGTGACTCAGAGGTGGGGATCACCTGCTCTGAAGCAGACGCCGAGGACAACAAAGGATCTGGTCCAGGAAGCATGCTACGAAGCAACTCTGGGACCAAATCCTTTATCGTCCTCTTCATCTCTCCCAACATTTCGGACCGGAAGGCCTCCATATCCACCGCGGACGAGGCCTTCCTCTTACCCTTTTTACTGACACCCTCTCTCTTCTGCTTCCTCTCCTCCTCCACCACCTTGTCTGTAGCCTGTAAACACAGAAACTCAGACATTAGCTCCCCCCCCCCATTGCTTACAGACCTCACACTTAAGCAGTGGTCCACAGGGACTACAGCTCAAGCATAAGTGGGGGACGAAACGATCCTTTAGGAACCGGCCACAGGACGGACAACCAGGTCTCTGGAACAGGACACAGGACGAGGACAATGAGCAAGTTAGTCACGGTTAGAAAAACTCAAAACCAACTAAAGAGAGGGAAAAGATCATAAAGATCAGTAACCATAAGAAAACCAGCGTTGGACAAAACTTTAAATGTAAATAAAGAGCAAGGCTGATTATGACGTCATCAATCCCATGACAGAAATTAAATCGGTCGGCAACAAGCATCTAAGTGCAAGAACGAATTGTACTCCTAACATAACGTCCTCACTTGGATATTCAGACTACACACCATCAGATACACAATGATAACAATGGTAAATAGTCATTATTTTTTCAAATAATTAACATCACCTCATATCATTAGTTAGATACCTGATACCTGGTATAGACAAACCATCCAGCTGATGCACTGTATCACTCCACCAAGACCACGCCTCTTAACTCTCTCCACCTTAGGGGAAGGAATTGGATCAAGAGGGCAAAGTGAGAAGACCTTTATACTAGGCCTCCGACTCACTGGACATAGACTTTTTGGTTAGATAACCTAACAGTATTAGTAGGAAATGGAACCATGGTGGAGAGAAACAAACCCTCTGATGCTGTGATGGCCATTACATATCCTCACCTAGACCTGTGGACATAAACACAGAGAGATTAGCATTATATAGCACCTAGTTGAAATAAACCAACTAAACAAGGCGCCTATCACGGTAAGCGCGAGTCCCGGAAACACATTACAACGGGAAAAACTCGCTAGAATATATTTGAAATCACCTGATATAAGGATCCTGCGCCTTCCTCCGGCGAAGTAGCGCTCTCAGACATAATCCAGGTGATATACTCTCACACAACAAGACTAAACAAGCCCAGAACGAGTGAAAACTTTGCACAAGCACAAAAAGCATGTGAACCCTCTGCCAATAAATTAGCAAAGAGGTAGTAGTAGTCGGCGCATGCGCGGTGGTGGGGCTGGCATCCGCCGGACTACCCTCTGTCTACCTGCCCAGTAGGGGCACCTAACTGTTTTTAATCTGAGTGTTTATTGAGTGAACGCCAATATTTAGCAATATCAAAAGTATTAGGGAGGTAAGTATACTCTTGATGTGAAAATAACAATTCTGAATTAATATTCCAGTGTCAGAAATCAACAGCACTGCTTTAAAGCTATAATGACAAGTAGTTTCACAATTTCAAGCGGAGAAAGCCTTGTAGTTGTATGAGCAAAATGAATAACCATAGCTTGACATGTGACTCAATATGTGTGCGTGCCGATCGTGAGGTACTCTCACAAGAGTTTGAATGCATATGCGCAAAGAGAGGGGATGCGCAAATACAGGGAACACAATGATAAGTAATTGAACTTAGCAACGAGAATTTCGAAAACTGGTTACAATACACCACAATTTTTCCATTGTCCATATAGTTTTACTTTCTACAAAATCTTTGCATTCTTCTTTTAATTCATTAGTTTGCTGTGCCGCATCTGGATCGAGAACTCTTATTTTATTCAATTCGTCAAAATGCAGACCCGCTTTTGCCAAGGCTTCGTCTGCCATTTTCGGGAATGTCTTGTTGTTGTGTTGAGTAATTCCCGTCTTTTACTATTATGAAAATTGACGTTGCCTATAAGCCAGAGAGGTAGTTATATTGACTAGTGCAGATAACTCTATGATGGTTACATGTTTCGCTCACATGATAGATGGAAGAAAAACTGAAGTTAGATTTCCAGGCAATATTAAGTAAACACAAATGCAATATGATAATGAATGAACTGAACTGAATGACCTGAACACAGAAGGGACATGGAATGTAATCAAGACCAACATCTTAGATGTCGTCACTATAAGTGTCCCATGTAAGACCATTAGGAACAGACCTACATCCAAGAAAAAAAGAAGTCCATGGATGACCACCACACTCAAGACCAAATTGAAGAATAAGCGACTTGCTTTCACCACCGTTAGAACAACACACGGTGAAGCAGATTGCAAGGCGTATGCCAAAGGTCGTAACCAGCTGAAGTGGGAGGTATGAAAGGCAAAACGTGATTATGAGCGCGAAGTTGCAAAAAAGTCTAAAACTAACCCAAAGGCCTTCTATAGTTACGTAAATTCAAAATTAAAGACGACTTCTGGAATAGCGGATCTAGAATGTGAAGATGGATCGTTAACTAGATCAGATACAGAGAAGGCAGAGGAACTGAACAAATATTTCTCCAGTATATTCACCCTGAAGATACAACATGCATCCCTTAGTTGTCCAATATCATATCGCTAGATTGCTTAGAAGAAATCACCATCAAAGAAGATGTCATCAGACGCCTGGGACAAACTGTCATTCTCCAAGTCCCAAGGCCCAGATGGATTGCATCCCAGAGTTCTAAAAAGGACCAGCAAAATAATTGGAAAACCATTAGCCTTGCTGTTCAATAGATACCTTAGGGAAAAGACATTACCACATGACTGGAAGATGGGGCAGATAACACCAATATTCAAACGGGGGAAGAAATCAACAGCCTGCAATTATAGACCTGTCAGTCTAACATCCGTCATCTGCAAAATTATGGAACTATTCATCAGACATGCACTTATGCATCATACTACCGACTTTATCACTGAGTGTCGGCACAGCTTTCTAAATGGGCGTTCCTGTATTACACAACTGTTGGACACTCTGGACTTCTGTACTCAAGCTGTGGATAATGGTGAGTCAGTGGATGTTATCTACCTCCATTTTGCCAAGGCATTTGTCACTGTGCCACACCGAAGACTGATTAGCAAATTGAGAAACCACAGCATTGGAGGAGAAGTCCTAGGATGGATAGCCGATTTTCTTATCAACAGAAGACAAAGCGTAAATGGTTTCCTACTCCAGCTGGTCACCAGTGCTTAGCGGGACACCCCAGGGAAGCATTTTAGGGCCACTACTGCTCATCTGCTTTATTAATGGCCTGCCACAAGTTGCCCACAATTTAGTCAAGATGTTCGTTGACGATACTACGCTTCTTTCACGAATCGCTACAACAGAAGAACACAGCAAACTCCAAACAGACCGTAACAACCTAAAAGAATGGGCAGACACATGGCAAATGCGGTTCAATGCATCCAAATGCAAAGTAATGCACATAGGCAGATCCAATGCGAAGATGATGCATACGATGATAGAGAATAGCAAGGAGATCGTTCTAGATGATACCACGTGTGAAAATGACCTGGGTGTGTATGTCGACGACAATCTAAAATTCAGACAGCATGTGGAGAGGGCAGTCAACAAAGCCAACAAGATCATTGGTATGAGACGAAGATCATTTGTCTGCCTGGAAGCCAACACACTTATACTGCTTTACATGAGCTTAGTGAGGCCATATCTAGAATACAGAAATGCGGTATGCAACCCCCCCCCCACCCCCCACCCCTACCCCTCACCTACCCACCCACCCCACCCCACCCCAACCCCACCACCCCCTGCACAAAAGACATCTGGTTCATCGAGGATGTCCAGCATCGAGTTACAAAACTGATATCAGGCCTGAAAGAGAGCCCATATGAAGGCCGCTTGAAGGCACTAAATCTGCCAAGTTTGATATACCGGTGCTTGTGTGGCGACCTAATAGAGACGTACAAGCATGTTCATGGGATCTATTATGCAAATCGTGAGGAGCTGCTGCCATCTGACGATGGACATCGCACGAGAAGTCACAGCTTCAAACTGCTAAAGCAACGTTTCAAATCTAACATACGGAAGAGATTTTTCAGCATTCGGGTGATAAACTACTGGAATGGTCTATCTGAGTCAGTTGTCACAGCTCCTATGCTCAACACCTTCAAGAGAAGACTCGACAAAATTTACAAAGATCATATGTTCAAAAACGACTCCCATCGAACTTGTTGTGGGCACGGACAAGAGGAATTGATCGAACTTATC